>CM021739.1:1471056-1504128 GCA_011075105.1 Heteronetta atricapilla | reverse complement strand
ATTAGTGCTAGAGATGTGTGCATAGAAGTTAGACCAATTATAAGTTGTTGTCTGCGCATGCTGTAACGGTAGCATATATATACCTTGCTAGAACACTCATTAAACGGAGAACGATTATACTCGCATCGAGGTTGCATCGTTACTCTGGGTCACTCCCATTCCGACAAATGCTGATCCCCTAAATGGCTTAATAGCTATGTTAAAGTGGAATTTCTTATTGTGCAGAAACTTGGAGACACTTCTGTCTCTATGGGAAGAATGAAAATCTATGCAACTCCCTCACCTTCATGGACCTAAAGGAAAAGTGTTTTCTGCTCACTTTTTTCTAACAAGCCATATATTTGATCTCAGACCCTGGGTGAGGAAGAAGGAAAAGAGGGATGCTACAGTGACAGTGGCTTCCTGTTAGCTTCCCCTATCAGGTAGTTATTGACCACTTGCTGGGGAAGCACTTGACCTCAGTGTCTCATGCCTTTCTCTTCTATCTCCCATCAGAGAAGAACAGTGTGACACCATTGGCAATAGTGTGTTTTTTTTTTTTTTTTTAAGTATCAGGACAACTCTTCTAGATACAACTCTATGTATTTTCTGGTATTTGGCTGGCTTTAGTTTACCGATTATGCATCACTTTTTAATTAGAAAATATCTGGATGTATATCTAATGGTGATTTGGTTGGATTTTGGAAAGTTAATGGTCTAGAAAGAGTTAGACAATTATTTCTATGCTGATTAGTAAGGTTAGCAGAGGATGGAGTAAACAGAGGAGACTGAAAGTAAGCTTAGATTTCCAGGCATCGATAAGGAAGAGAGAACTTAAAATTGAAATACAGGAGAAAAGTCAGGAAAGGGAAGGCTGGCAGAAGGGCTGAGGACAAGTGAGTAGGGCAGAACAATAACTTATTTTTCATTTTTGAGTTATTTTTGGGAGGCTTTACTAGACCACCATATTTCTTCCTCCTTTTTTGTTGGCTTACATTCAGAAGTGTGTTACATGTCAGAAATTCTGAGTTTTAACAGAAGTAACAAAAATGTTTTGGTGTGCAAATATACCAACTGAAGCTTATAATGTGATTGGACTTTATAGTTCAGTTATCAAATCCAGGTATAAATCCTGCTTCATTTTTTAACAGTTGATGCCAATGGTATAACTTTTTGTTTTATGTAGCTCTGTTCTTATGTATTAATAAAAATATGGAGGAAACTGCAGAATACAAAGCAGTTCTCATTTTTTAGATGAGCTGCATCTGTTTAACTACATCTAACTACTTTCAGATCTGGAGGCTTAGATAATAGTCTCTATTTTTACTGCATATTCCCTAATGGAAGTGAACTGTATTGAGTTGTATCAAATTATTTTGTTATAACTAGCACTGGAATGTACTAACGGTTTTGAACAGTGGTGTGGAAGGACCACTTTAAAGATAATACCCCAATTAGTATCCTTCCTCAAAAGCATGTGTTGAGAAATGAACCAAGGCAATAAATCAGCATGCAGTCTTTAGAGGGGTGATGATACTTTCTACTTTTAGCTTTATGGAATATGAACCAGCAGCCTTTAGGCAAATATATCCAGGTAGGCCCACCACTAATCACCTGGGCTAAGCAGGTTGCCAATATTTACTCAGCACAAATCCTTTTTTTCAGGCGAAGGATATATTGCTATTTTTTTCCCCTATTCATGTAGCTCCCATTAACGTCAAAGGGAACTGTGTGTTTGCAAAAAGAAAATGGATCCCCCGAGGGTGTCAAGTTTTGTAAGGTAATGTTCTTCTGTTACGTTTTATGCACTGCTTATTTTTATGAGTTGTTGTAATTGTTTAGTGTGTATGATTGCTTCAGGGCCTGCTGTCAGGTGTGGAATCACAGCATAAAAAGGGCTCGTGAATAAAATATAAAGAATACAGAAAAGTAAGCTCATCCTTTTAATGTCAGCAGGGCAAATATTCATTCAGAATCAGAATTTACATAAAGAGCAGCAGAAACTGAGATCTGCTTGGAAAGTGTGAAAATGCACAATCCTAACTGACCAATTAAAGCCTACAGTTATTGACACTTTGGTAATTCAGTTAAAGTCTGTATCTGTTCTGAAAAAACTGGTCCCACAGGAGGAGGACTTGTAAAGGCATCATTGATTAAATATGCTGAACCCAAAAGACCAGATTAGTGGCCATATTTGTAATTAGTAAATCAAATAAAATGGAAACAACTTCTTTATTCTTGTTTTTGAGAAAACCTTTTGACATGAGCATGGAAATGCTGTTACCTGAGCTAAGAGCATTGTTACAAAGTAATTGGGAACCTTTTGTCACAGTTTATACCATCAGTCAAATGGATATTTCTTGGTAAAGAACAAATGATTTATTGAGCTGTAATAATTGAACTCTGTCTTGAACTAAGCAATTAGTGTTACTACTGCTACCACTAACAGTGGTAGAAAACTGGATGGATTTCTTTTGATGTCTGTTAGCTGATCAGATTCACTGTAAATGCAGAGAAAAGGCAGTTTGGTAAGAGTTGTCTTGGAGGTGAATGGATGGATACAGATGACAAGTCATAACTTTCATAAAGAAAACTTTCTAAAAACACAAACTTTTTAAACTTGATCTTAATCCAAAGAATCCATATAAAGAAGGATATTTTAAGTTACATAGGGTGGTGGTTCTCCTGGTCACAGTTACTAAACTCAAAACTTCCAAATGTGGGTCCAACAGCACTGTAGCAGTGGCTGTAGTTGTTCTCTGCACAAGGACTTCTCAAGTGAATAATCATCCTCTCTCCCATGCTTCTACTTGATAGCAGGTTTCTTTTGGTGCAAAGTTGATTTACTTGTAATCCTGCTCATGTGAAGTTCAGTCCACTGAAGTAAGTGGTTCTACTAGGTAAACAGAAAACTGTTCTGCTGATGTACTGTAATGAAAGCAATTTATTAAAATACAATTGTCTACTGAATCCTTGGCCGTGGTAGTTACCCTAGTGTAACCATGATTTGGGCTCAAGTAAGGAATGATGAATTAAACCTGTAGTCAAGTTTAGTGTGTGGATCTGTCTTGTGGTTCATGATTGTGGACTACTAGTAAAATGTGGGGACAGACGGTTACCTGCTGACTTACCCAGTTGTCACCTCTTTTCAAGTATATAACCTGTATTGTAGCTTCTACAAATAAGTCAACCCACTGACATGTTTCTGAAGCAGCTTTTTCTTCATCACAGAAGATCCTTATTTCAAAGCTTTCTTCTATGTTGTGAAAGTATAAACCATACTGTGTTGTTTCTTGTCTACTTCTGATGAAGTTCCTGACAAAAGCCCATACTGGTTACTTCAATAGTACTTTTATTCTTCTTTTAAATAGCAAAATCAGCTCTTTTTCTTCAGAAAATGAGGCAACTCCCTCTGTCTTTCTAGTGGATCTCTGATATTGTAACTAGGTTACCAAACTGGCACAACAGGCAAGCCAGCTGGCTGGCCAAGTCTGTTTGGCAAGACAGCACTGCAGGTGCAGGAATAAAAGACCTTCATTTTAAAGAACAATGTTCTATGGCTGACTTCATGTCCTTGAGCTTCTTGCAAGCAGCAGTTATTTTTTATTCTCACTGCAGAGCTACAGACTAAAATTGCATTAATCTACTTATTGCTAACTTTCTGCTATAGAAATCAACTTTATCAGAAGCCGATGTTTATGTTCCTTTTCATACCAAACTGCTTTTTCACTCTTCCCTACTAGTTCAAGAAATACTTGGATTGCATTTGAGGTTATGAATTTCAAATCTGCTTATTACTTTCAGTGACCACTTGGGCTCATCACAATGGTAACTTTAAGTGTTTAATTCAAGATAGGATTCTGTAAGAATCAAATCATGTTATAGTCTAGGTTTGGGGAACAGGAGTAGGAAACTTAACAGGGATGTGTCTTTTCAATGGAAATATCTAACAAGTTTCCAGGCTGGGAGAAATGTACATGTTGGCTTGTGTTTTTTTTTTTTAAAAAAAACTTAGTGCACTTGGATATGGAATACTCAGTCTCCTGTATTGCTGTTGAACTGAACTGGCCTTAGCACATGTGAGAGCTGATCAACTAATCAAGATGAATTGCAGAATTCAATATTTGAGGCTTAGGTTTCCTAGCACAGCCTGTCCCTGTACAGAAGAAAGGATGTACTCTGCACAGCCAGGCAGAGCAGCTTCTACTTCTAGGGTGAAGGGGGGCTCTAGTAAGCATGTGCTCTGCTGTCCTAGGAAAAGCTGGGAGGAGACTGGTCCCACAGACCAGTGGTACTGGCTGTGTTTAGCCTCACCTCACAAAGTCTTCTGAGGCTGACTGAGCACAAACAGGAGGAGGTGGTGGGTTAAGGTGGAAAATGAAAAGATAGTTTATCACAATATATTTGGGTGTCAATTTGCCTTATGGTATGTAGTTTGACTTCATTACATCTCACGTCCAAGACTGGAAAGTTATTAAAACTCTGAATTTTGTCCTATGTCCTCCTGGCCACAGGATTTCAGGAATTTTTATAATGTGGCAGTATGAATTAGCTTAATACGAAGTATTTTTGAAACTTTTACCAGTAGAATTTTTAAAGAAACAAGCTTCTGTAAACTTGTTGTACAGGTTAATTTAGTTTTTGGCGTTTGCAGAACTTTGATTTTTTTTTTTTTTAGTGTGTTTGCTGGGACATCTTTCTTTCATTCTTAAAAAATAGAAATAACCTATTAGAGCAGCTTACTTGAAAACATCCTTTTG
This sequence comes from Heteronetta atricapilla, assembly GCA_011075105.1. Lineage (NCBI taxonomy): Eukaryota > Metazoa > Chordata > Aves > Anseriformes > Anatidae > Heteronetta > Heteronetta atricapilla. The sequence continues at coordinate 1,499,389 of CM021739.1, read as the reverse complement.
TCTTGAAATGCACAAGGAACATAGTTTCCTTTTTGTCTGACTTCAGCATGGTGAATATTTATAGCAAGTAACATTCTGAGAAATGTAAGTTGAAAATGACAGTTTGGGTTCTCTTCCTGAGAAGAGCTGAGCTGTTCAGGTCACTGTTCAGATCAAGCCCTCAGTAAATCAGGAAAGGAAATATCTAAACAATGTCCTTGAGCTCTATAAGTCTATATTAACATATGCATTAAATTTCCACAGGAAAGCATTTAACACCAGCACATTTTGTTTACACCATACTAGATAAAACACCACACAGGGTGAGCAACTCCAGATGATGGAGTTAAGACTCCATTCTCCTTGCTGCACAGCAGCTCAGGTGTGTGGCTCTCCAGGAGATAGTATAAAAGTTATGACTTTGAGCTGCTGCAAAAGACTAACGCTTGGGCCTGAAGAGAAGTGAGTACACAGCATTACACATATGTGATTCTGAATTCTCAGAGGGCATTGAGGCTTCCAGATTTTCTGAGACTCAACTGTAGTTGCTCTCTGGTAAAAAGAGACATTGTACAAGACAGTTGAGGCCATCCAAAGAGGGTCTCCTCTTCCTTCTTCCTATCCACAGTGCACTTGCTCTGGAGTCAACCCTTTTGCCAAGTCAGTTTGGCTCATTAAACAAGAAACTTCTCACTAGACTGTTTGTGGATAGGAAGAAGGAAGAGCATGCTGTCAGATGCTATGGAATACCCCTTTGGCCAGTTGGGGTCAGCTGTCCTGGGTCTGTCCCCTCCCAGCTCTTGCTGCCCCCCCAGCCTGCCCGCTGGCAGGACAGAGCGAGAAGCTGAAAGTCCTTGGCTTGGTGTAAGCATTGCTCTGCAGCAATTAAAACATCAGCATGTTATCAGCACTCTTCTCATCCTAGTCCAAAACATAGCACCCTACCAGCTGCTAGGAGGAAAAATAACTCTGTCCTAACTGAAACCAAGACACAACTGTAGTATCAAAAAGTAAATGCTGGTATTGCATCGTTAAATGGAAAAAATAAAAATTATGACGCTAGCCAAAGTCTGAATCACACTATCACATCTGTGATTTATCTTCTAGCAATTTAAATCAGCTTTACTTCCTTTTCAGTGCCATTCTTGTGAACTTGCTTGTCATGATATATCTTCACCTTGGTATAACTGTGGGCGACTCCACCTATTCTTCTTGGTCTTTCTGTATCTTGTCTCTCAGCAGGCAAAACAAGTATGGAAATTTTTCTACAGCCTCTTTCTATGTCTTTAACAATGTGTTGCTTGACAAATTATTGTAAGGTTTCTAGCATTTTAAACTTTTAAACATACAAGTACGTTTACAATATCAGTAAAGAGCATCATGACTCCAAATACTTGGAAGAATATATTGAAAATGGATCTTAAAAAAAAAAAAATTATACCAAAGTCAACAGAATATGAGAGTAGACTTCTCTGTCCAAAATTACTTTCTCTTACATACCATCTATACCATTTAAATTAGGCTGACAATACTTAGGTTTACCAATAATAATTAAAAAAAAAAAAAAAACAGCAATTCTGTGTAGCAATCTACTACATTTATTCATAGCTCTGTAAAACAAAAGGAAAATTTGGCAGAGGAAGTGTTTTCCAAGAGGCTGGCAGCTAGTATTTGACTATATTGAGTAGCATATAAAATATTAATTACAATTATGGTTTCCACTGTGATTACTAATACAAGTTTAATTGTTAGGGAAAGCTTCTGTGTGTATCTTCAATAACTTTGTCATTTTACTTTCTTTTTCCAAAGATTTTTATTCTGTTTTGAAAAATTTGTGACCTGTCAGAAAGTTCTGGGCTTTCTTCCCCAATAACTCTCCATGAGGGGTTGTAGGGAATCTCTTCATTAGCCTTGACATAGCAAGAAACAACTTGAACCTATTTAATAGTTGATGCTTTAGTTGATGCTTTTTTCCTTACAGCATTCAAAAACAAAAATACAAATAATCTGTAAAAGCAAGTCCAGTGTTCCAGGGACATGAAACTGACGTGCGCTGCAGAGTGAAATGTGTTCTCCTCCCTGAAATCAGACCAGATTGGCAAATGTAAATGCAAATTTCTTCATCCTCTCTGAATCTAGGAGGAAAAAAATACATTGCCCTGGTCTTAATCAGCAACACTTAAAAAGATGAATTTCAGTTCTTATGTGGTAGAAATTTGATTCAGCCTGGGGCAGTGCAGAATGAGTGCAGGATGCCTCGTGAGACATGTGCAGGGCCATTATCATCTGAAAACAGTAGCCATTGTCAAATTGCAGCATTTTTTCTTCTCAAATGCCGACGTTAAATTGAAGTTCCTGAATGATCTTCAACATGCTAGGAGAGGAAGAGGCAAGTTTAATCTTTTCAGAGCACAGTTTCCTTCCTAAATGGATCCGAATCCAATTCCTGCTAGGAAAGAGATCACGGGGGAGGACTTTTTGGTGCCAGTCCTGGATGTTTTTAAACTTTCACAGATTTAGCTGAATTTTATGTATGATCATGCAGATATGCAGCATTTGGAGTGATTGGCATCTGAGCCCAGAACAATCAATCCAATACAAACAGCCTTGTGGACAAAGGTACTTCACAGATCTATGACAATGGATCAATGAATTGATACTTTGACAAAGTATCAATGAATGATACTTTGGGTGCCTGCTGCTTATTTCTCCAGAACAAAAAGACCTGTAAAAAGTACATTTGTGATTTGCTCTAGTTCAGAAAAGAACAAGAGTGGTTTTAACCTTTGATATTCTTGCTGCTAGAAGCTGAATTTCCATTTAATCTGTTTTTATACATTTATATCCTAACATTGATACTGGAAATTATATTTCAGGAGAAGTTTCATTCAAAAGAGAAATGACTGTCTAATTCAAAGAAATTTGTATTGTGCATCTACCAGAGCCTTTAATAGAGCTGTCAGTCTTTCCCCAGAGCTGATAGTGATTTATTTATGGGAGTAACCACTAAAAAGCTTGGCATCTAAAAGTGGAACCTAGATCAGGAGCTTTGTTAATCAGTAGAGAATGGTGCGTGCTTTCAGAGGCTGTTCAGATTGCTTAGCTGAAGCACTCTCTGAGGGGGGTGTAATAAGGTCCGCCATTTCCCTGCTCTTCCCCAGTACTGACTGTGCTAGAAGGAACAAAGCTTGGTATGTGTAATGGTTTTCATTGTATTTGGAAGGTATATAGTGAAGACCTTGGCTGACTTTAAATTATAAATCAAACACTGTCAGTTTGAAAACATCTCTGCAAAACTATAATTTTCTTAATGTATATGAGTAAGAAAAGAATGGCATAGGATTTTTTTAAAATATATAGTTTCTCAACATGTTTTTTAACATTTCTTAGACTTCTTTGGAAACCTTATCAATATATTTTAAAACCCGTTTGAGCTTAATATTCAGCATGAATCCAATTACTGGCTTTTCAAGCTAAAAATGGTACCAAGTCTGTTTTTAGATGTCACTGAATTCTTGTTTCACTTGCCTATCAGACACCTGTTTTTTTAGATCTTATTGTAAATGCACGTCTCATTGTTTATGTAAATTTGTTTTTCTCAGTCCTCTGTCAGTTCTCCATAGCAATGAAATATGCAAGATGAAGACTTGAAGACCACAAATTCAGAACGACCAGGGTTAGACCATAAAATGTAGTTTTAAAGTATATTGAGAAGAAATGAAATCCTGGTGACTAGTTTTCCATCACATTTATTTTGAGTAATAAGTCAATTTTTTCTTCAAGAAAATAAGTATAAAAGTACTGGAAGAAATGCCAGCAGTATATAAACCATTATTGTCTCCAATAGTGCCTTACATGGATATGACACATCAGAAATCCTCTTCAGCTACCTTTCAATATTTATTTATTGCTTTAGTATTGAAGAATGAGAAGAGACTAATGAAGGGAAAAAAAACTTTCACTAAAAATGAGCTAGTCTATCCACAAAGATGACTAAAAGATTATTTTAGTGAAACTTCGCTAATTAAAATAAAAGCTTCATGATAACTGTTTTGCTGAATGTAACCAATCAGTGGCAGTGTTCACACCTTAAATGTGAATACAGCCTACAGAAACTAATTGACTATGTTGTTTTGGCCTTTCCAGAGCCTCAATACTGTTGTGTTACCCTAGTGGAAGAGAAAAAGTTGTTCTGTTTTGTGCAAACTGTAGCATGCTATAAACACAATGATGTACAGTTTTCAGCTTCTTCAGTCGTTTATTTGATGAACATTAAGCTGGGTTGGTTTTAGCTTCAAATAATCCATGAAGGTCAAATTATTTTAAAGTTGAAAACTTCTAGTTTGAGGTTTAACTTGATTAAATTCCAATTTAAGGTTGCAGCAGAATGCAGAATTCCTGAGATATCAGTCCTACTCTTAAACATTTTTTTGTGATGAAACACCCAGTTTGTTTGTAGTTATATATTCACAACATAAATCTTTCCATGCGTTACTCTACAAACAAAACGCAGTCCCATAGTTAGATGTTCATAAAATTCCTTAAAATCCCATGTATGCAAACAAAAGTCATGAAGACTATGCTTTATTGGCCTCTTACTTAAGCTTTTTATCTCCTGAGGGCTGTAGGCCATGAACTGGCCCTTTGCGTGGAAGGAGAACTTAATTTATTTTCAATAAGTCAAAATGTAAGTTAAAGAATAAATACGGTTTGTAACTGTGGCAATAAATGTAATGCTGGTAGTGAACAGTGAACAAATTCATATATTGAAAAACTGTATCGGTAGTGATACTGCCTGTTTTTGTCTTGGGGAAAGAAAGGATCTTATTGCACTCATAGGAAAGGGGTAAATGTTTTACATGTTATTCGTTATTCATTGTAACTTCCTTATGAAAATCTAAGAATCATAAATTGTGAACAGACAAGAGACTGCTAAGTATGTTTAAGAAAAACTGAAACAGAGTAATTAACCTCTAGTATCTATTAAAAAACAAACCAAAAAAACCCTGCTCCAAACAAGAGCAAAGTCTGTTTTTTTGTTGTGTTGTTGTTTGTTTTAAACTAGGAATATGGCCATGTAAATCATCACAAAGTTTATATAGACTCTGAAGCAATATTCTAAATGTGTTTCCAGCTTTTTTTCTGGTATGACATTTGATAATGCAATCTGCATACTTTACAAACTGATCAAAAAGAATGTGGCAATCAGTCTTTTCCCTTCCAAAGCCATTTCTGGGGGGGCAGGAGGGGGGGAAGGCGGTACAGCATAATTGTTAAATATCTTATACAGCAGTGCTTTAGAGTTATTTTCTTAAGGAATGAAATCTGTTTCTGCTAAATGATTCAATCAGCAAAGTGGGTATTTTGTATTACCATGGAAATGAAATCGTAAAATGCAATTGTCAGGTTTAGAATGACTAATACACAATATCATGGACTCTTGTCTTCCCTTTCTCATTTCTTACTAATTAAGTTCCTGATTAAAATCTGAGCGATAATCTCTTTTTGTATTCAAGGTAGGATGCTGACATACAGAGCAGAGTCATGCAGGTGAAATAGAACATTGTTTAAAGTTGTAGGAAACTTCTTTTAAAATCTCATCATCTGGGGAAAGGTGGGGATTTTATTTTGTGGTGACTCAGTACTATAGAACACTAATTCTGCTAGGCTGCAGATATTTTGTGTAAAGAGTAGAAATAACAAATAAGTGCTTTCTAAAGTTCACAGGTGATTTTTTTCAGAGATGTGGTTACTGATAACAGGAAGTAAAGGTGTTTAGATTTGAATATTAAATCATCTTCCACATTTCATAGTTCCTGGCTGTCTCTACTTCTTAGCTTAGCAATAGGAAAAAAAACTTTAAATTATTACTACCTGCCTTTAGGCAAAGAAGTATCTACTAGATACTCGACTCTTTTTGAAACCAGGGCATTTCTTGATCTCCAGTTTTCACTGTTGGGAGTATTTATTTGCTTTTAGATCTCTAAAATGAGCTAATTCCTTCTTTCATTCCATATTCCCTGCTGATATGAAGTGTTTGCTGTAGTTTTACTCTGGTCTCTTTATCTGACATACCATTTACATAGGAGCCTTTCACTAAATGAAAAGCTGACTTATGCAGTTAAACAAGGGTCTGGATTCTGTACTTTTTTCCCTTTAAGGTATAGTTTATAATTTGTTACTTCTCTACTGTTTTATATTAAAAAAAAAAAAAATAAAAGCCAGTTAGTTTCAAGGCTAAGGGAAAATAACCAAGTTAGAACAATTTTGCATGTAGATTTGACCATCTGTTACCTAACAACCTTTTTTAATCATTCTAGAGCTTGTAGCCATTTTTGTAGATATTTGGACTTGATAAAGGAGAAACTCCTCAGTATGTTACTGTAGATCTTAAGAGTAGAAAGGAGATGTAATCATGCCTAATTCAACAGCTCTTCTTGCTTCCCAACAAGCAGTCTAAACTCAATGATGGTGGTCTTAGTTTTTAAGCTCTCACAGGTTAAAATATGGTATTTAAGGAAAAAAAGGAACATGAATCACAAATGCATGGGCTATTGTTTGCCAGTCTTGGAAACAAAGATGATCTTTCAAGTTGTCTCACCAAACCCAAGTATGAGATAATCCTCAGAGTGAGGAAGAGAACTGAATCCCAGATCTCCTGAGAAGCTACTCAGGGTATAGCAGGGCATGGTAGCACTCTGTCTGCACCAGAACCTAGCAAATGATAAGATGTATGTGTTTTTATACTTCAGCAATTACAGTTCTCTCAAACATCAGAAAAAAATATTTTCAGGCTTTGGGGAATGAAATGAAATTTTCAGCTGTTTAACAGGATTTTTCTTGATGTGAAATTGAACTATACCCCACAGTCATGTAATTTATTTGTCATAGACCTATAGTACTTTAATTTCTTAAGCTTATATTTCCTGGAATTGCTTTTACAATTTATGTTTTACTGGAACTGTGTCATTCATTGAGCCTATACTTTTCAACGTAACACAGAAGGTGGGGGAGGCATTGTGGGGGGGCAGGGGAATGTAGGAGGAGAAGACAAATCAGTGCTGGAAAGGAGGGATACTGGATCAATCACCTCCTCTTATGAAATAGGCTTTTTCATGCAATTTAGTTATTAAATTATTTTTTTAGTTGCTTTGACTGTGTGTTCACAGTGGGACTTAGTAATTTTCAGATGTGACTGGTTTAAGAGATCTTAGTCATTTTTGAGATGTCTAAAACAATTGCGGTGGTCTAGTTCTTTCACGCTAGCTCACAACATTTTTGAATTTTCTTGAATCGTGATCCTGAATGAACTTCAGCTGTTGTCTGTGGTGGGCTAAGGAATGGAGGAGTAAGGGATTTTAGTTGTGTAAAGCTGAAATCAATTTATTGGGTAAACACCCCAGAAACCAAAGAATGGGTTCAGTTCTTGCTGCAGATTGGTGCAATCTGCATTGTTTGTACAACTGCACATTTATTTACCAGCTTGCAAATTTAAAAAGTCTAATGTAGTGTTCAGTAATACATTTAAGGTAGGTTTCATTCAGTTTTATGGAATCACTCATTTGGGTAACAATTGTATGAGAAAGGGGTAGTTTAACGTAGCCACCTCAGATGAAAGTTAAGTATTGGTAATACCCCAGCCTCATGCAACTCTGCTGACCTTGAGGTTTGAGAAAAGATGCTGAATTAACTTCTGTCAGCTATTGGCTCCAAATTGCTTTTAGCTTGTAGGTGTATGTATAGCCTTCCCCCTCCTCAAGTAGTGTGTGCTAAGTACATGAATAAGGGTACCAAGACCACCAGTGTACTGCACTGGGACTTTTTTATGAGAAAAGCTAGTTGGAGATTATAATAGCATTATAATGCAGTTTCATACCTCTAAACACGAATCAGCATATTATAACTGGTCAATTCTGAAAGCATTCAGTACATGACCACTTACGTGGCTCCTATTTAGACTCTTCTAAAGACAGCATTCCTCAACCACGTTTTCTCTTGCAAAGAGTCTCTAATAATGTGGCCTTTGTATGACCTCGTGGTTAAATAAACTCTGCATTACAGCATTGCTACTTAATTAGTTAATGATACCTTGATTAAGTTAGGTAAATGGGTTAGAGCAATGCTTTATTCAATTAATTTTCATTTTCAGATAATTAGTATTGCTAGTAATGTCTATAATTCAAGATGTGGTTTTGCTATGATATCTTATTCATTTCTCTTTAAAACAGGACAGCTGGATCTTCTCAGACTCAAATGTGCTTATTAAACTGTGATTACACTTCAACCTGTTAATTGGCATCACTAGGCACTTCTTACACATACAGGGTAATCTGCATCTTGCTAGTACTTGCTGGCAAGCTTTAGGTCAGCATTGTGAGTTTGATAGAGTGGTTGTTCTGCATGAACTTCTTTGGAAGATGTTGGGAGATAACAGGGAAATAGGCTCGGGGTGTGGAGAAAGCAACAGCCCAACAAAATGCTAAGTGCCTCTAGACCACAAGAAATGCAAACAAACTTGATTCCTTTTCATTGGTCTTGTTTCTGTAACTATTTATAAGAGTGCCTGGCATTAATCATGTTTTGCAAAACGCTGGTAAGGTGCTATTGCTCTGGAGCTGCGAATCCTTGCTAAAGACCAAGCCCAGTTGAGAATCCTGGCTTGTCCCTACTTGCTTCCATAAAGATAGTCGTTGTATGCTGTTCTATTAGCCAAGGGTGGAGAGATCTAATTCCATTTCATAGAGAATTACAGCATGCCAGAATCTTGTTTCTATCCAGTTTGGAATGAGAATGGAGCCCTTCAAAATGATTTGGCCCTGGGATGGTGTGTCTGAGGAGCAGCAGGGCAAGATGTAATGCAACTTTATGCCTGCCCGAAAACACTGGCTCCCAAGTTGAAGCCAGAGGGTCTTTGGTCTGTAACAGAACTTGGGACTTGAGGAGCTTGCTGCTGGAGGGCAGTCTGAGTCTTGAGGCTTTTAATTGCTCTGCTGAGGAGCAGGGAGCTGGGACAGCTCAGGCTCTGCAGCAGCCATGGAAGCATCCCACTGGGCGGGCTGGCAGCAACCCCGGGTGTTCCGAGGCCTTCCTGCTGGGTGGCTTGCACTGGAGCACTGCCTCTTCAAGGGGTCACTAAACTCATTAACTTATTTAAATGTTTTATTTTCACACTTATTCTTTGATTTTTTTTTTTTAATTTAAAATGCAGTATTGTGTGAGATTAGTAAAAACCAAAACCACCTTTGAAATCCCAATGTGATATTTAGTTTGAATTACAGTTTTTTTTTTTTTTTTTTTTTTTTACTTATAAATGCAAAAATAGCAAATTTAAGCTACAAGAGATGTCTTTGTGGTGTTTGGTCTGATGAGTGGTCCTAATCTCCCAGTAAAGCATGTTTTTCTACCAGTAATTGCTTTATTCAGGCTTTTGCACAATTGATACCAGACAATGACAAGAAGTGAGTGGGAGGAATTCACAAGAAAAGACCAATTTGTACCATCTGTTCCAGAAATGTAAGCTGAGGTGATGCTCTAAAGCAGAAAGCCAAAATTATGTCTGGCATGGTGATCAGTGGCTGTTTTACATTAGTGTTAGAAGTCATTTATTCTCTTTATGCTAGATCTGAAAGTTAAAAAAAAAAAAAAAAAAGTTTGATATAGCTGAAGAAACAGTCTCTCTCCTTGACTTTGCCTTGCCTAACTGGCTGACATGGCAGTTCAGCTGTGAATATATACTGCAACTTCAATGAAGAACTATAGTGGGCTATTTTAAATGTTTTATTTATAGCAGTGAAGGTTCTCCAGTTCCTGGTAATATCAATCGGTACTGTACTCAGACAATGCCCTTTTTATGTTGATAAGCTGATATATCAACACAAGATCTAGGAACTGCAGAACACTGCAAAGCATCTAAAAGACCTGCTGGCAATCGGCAAGACTTTAACTTTGCAAGATAAGGTTACAATTTGTAATCCAGTCTTTCTGATGCTGTCTGCTTTCTGTACTCTTGAAGATTGTGTCCTGTGTTTTATGGCCAAGGCAGAGTGCTTTTATTTGCTGCTGTCTTCCAGACTGTTTGCTGTAGTCTTCAGAAATACTATCACAAATCCTGTTTTGTTCTCAGTTCCTGAGAAATGTGGTCTGTTTTCTTATAACTGTGTAAAGTAGATTATCTTTTGGCCTTTTGTGTACAACCTAATCTTTCCACCCTGAAGTTCATCTAGTCTAGTCTAATAACTAACACAGTTTTCATTGTGAAATATTTTGTAGCTGTTTTAGCATCATGTAAACTATTAAAATCTACAAATAACAGAAATTTAGGGCTGTATTTTGAGCCTAGTAAGCTGTTTCAACCTCTGGCCCTTTTTGAAGGTATTGTGAAATACTTGAGAATTAGACCCATTATTCTGTCTCTAATATGAAACTCTATGGAAATGGCGGAATTTATTCTAACAAATGGCTAATTTCTGCCAAAGAAAGACTTACTAGATTCATATTCAAGGAATTAATTTACACTTGAAGAGCTGACAGTGTTGTGATTATTGAAGCTGCTCTGTTAGTTGTTTTTCCTTTCTGCATAGATTAATACTAAACTTAATTACATCTCTCATTCCAGAGGCAACTTGTCATTGTCACAACTCTAGATTTAATTTACAAATTTAGGAATGGTAAAATATTGTATGGGCCAGAGTCCAGGAAAACATGGTTAAGAAGTACTGTATGTTAAGTACTAATTTTTTGATTTTCTGATGAAAAGTGATTTTTCCTGTTTTTCATGTTGAAGATGTGATGTGCCTGAATCTCCTTTACATCACATCAGTTTAATTGAAGCTTTCTATGAGATTGGGTTCCCTAGTTGCTCGGAGGTGATCTGTTGTTTTTTTTTTTTTTTTTTTTTTCATCAAGCAGTACCTGAACTTGCTCACTGTGGCATGCCCCTTCTTTGTTCTCTCCTTTCCCTAAAAGAAGACGGGACTGGATGAGAAATTCTGCTATTGTCCTCATCACTTGAGAGATCTGGAGAGTGGTGAGGGGAACGGAAAAATGTCCATCAGATCTGCCTGACTCAGTGTTTTGGGTCAGTATGTAGAGGTTAGGAGGTACCATGTTGTGCCAGTCCAAAACACACTGCACCTCAGTGTCTTGAGCAGACATTGCTAAAGGGCTTATTACTATCCTACGTATAGCTCTACATAAATTAGTGGTCATAGTCAAAGTTAGTGCTATTGCTACATGCAGGTGTTCCTGTTTAAATATACTATTTATGGAGGTACTGAAAATATAAATTGTATTGTTTAACTTTTGTAAATATTCTGATTTTACTGAATGCCCAGGGAAGATTAGCTATAGGAGATATGCCACATATACAAAACATTGACATCTTAAGTATGACAGTGCCTGATGTGATGAGTAGTTTATAGTAGTTACAGAGGGTGAGGATCATTTACAGCTATAACAGAAGCATGCTTCTGTTCCAAGGAGGGATCTAAACCGTGTCACATATCCAACTTAGGATGGATAGGAGGGGGACATGTTTGGCTATATCCTAAGACTATCTATACAGAAAAGAAGCATACCTACTCCGTGACTACTTTGCTTTTCTTTAAAGTTCATGAAAACCAGCTGAGTATGAATTACTTCCTCTGACCCCAGACCGCAAGCTAACTACAGACTGATTTTCCACCTTCCTATCTTCAAAGCAGTTTGCTACTGAAGTATACATGTAACCAGCCATTTATGAGAACAGATCATGTTCAATTTCAGATGGTCCAATTTTCAAAGTAGGAGTACTTCAAATGTAGGCTTCATTCATTAGTATTTTTTCTCCTAGGAATGCTACTTTGTGCATACTCTTGTCTAGGATCCAAAGTCTCAGTAGTTTTACGTGGCTAAAACTACAATCCTGAGAAAATGTTACATGCAGTAACAAAAATTTTTGTAGTATGGGACAAAAAAATCATGGTGTTTAGTGTTTATGGTGTTTAAAACTGCATGAAATAATATTATGCAACTGTCTCCAGGCAGAAACACTTATTTTGGTGCATTGCTGTAAAACTTCTTGTGTATCCTGAAAATCCATGGTTTTGTCTGCCTTGATAAGGTGGCCTTCATCTCCTGCTGATTTCGCTGTTTGCATTGTTTATTGCTTTACTGATTGTAGCACAGAGCTGACTCCTAAGTAGGGCATAGATAGATTTTTCTCACAATACTTTGCATTGGAGATGTTTTCAATGGCTGCAAGGCCAAGCAATCACTAGACACAATAAGACATTCCAGTGGTGTGCTGATCTAGAGTGTGCAGCCTGTGCTGCATTTGATCAGGCTATGCCAGAAGTTAAAAATCTACCATAAACTCCTGTGCTCAGCATTTCTGATGATACACGTTGATTGCACTCGGACACAGTCATTCTGAGAATAGTTTTCTTACTATAATTTATTACTTGATGTGTAAGGTATTTCAAGTGCTTTATGCTATTGAACTAAGCTGTATTTATCATATATCAAGTCTACGTGGACACATACAGGGCGTTGGGTGTGTGCCTACATTTTTGAATGGCTCTAAGTGTGCAATATGCAAGAGCTTTGAAGTTCTAGCAAATTGTTTTCTTTGCTTCTTTAATGCAGATAAAATTTTAATAGCTTAAGGAGACCTGAATATTTGAAGCTCTAATAAATTTGAGTTCATTTTCTGAAACAGAACACTCCATCTGAAAAAGGAGGAGGTTGGGGGTGGAATAATCTCTATGGTCGGTTTAACTCAGTAAGTTATTAGTGGCAACTTGCAAGCTTCTTCATGAAGAAAATACATGGGGCAGTCTTTTCTATATTCTCTCCCTGAGGGCTACTCTTCTACAGCTGACATCTCTTCTGTAAGGCAGCTTTTTAATTGAGAGTCAGGGTGCTTTTACAGCAGTATTGAGATGGCAACCTCTGATGTGATGCTCAGTCTGGTAAAGGAACATATTTTTTTTTTTTTTCCTTAATTATTCAGAGGGTTCTCAAACTCTTGGTTTCTATGAAGTGTGACTTTTCCCAGATTAGTTCAGAACTGTGTAGCAGAGCAACCCTGATTCTCTGAGGATATTTTAAGGAAAAGTAGGCAATGACATCACAGCATGTACCTGGACTATAAATGATGTAATAATCCTTTTTTTTAATGTTGACTGGAATATGCTTGTAATATCATGGGTGAAAGCATTAGAAAACATAATCCCAGTTCTAGGATTTTGCGTACAACACAATTCTTGGATGATTGTGCCATCAAGACCAGTATGTGTGTTTTCAATCAACTTATGTATGTTGCTAGAGGGAAGGGTGGCAGCTGTTAAAAGGGGGGAAGCAGCATGCAAGGTGGGGAGCTGAAGGCATTTATGGGCTGTACCCCTGTGTTCCATGGGTGTGAAGGAAGGTGGAAGAGAATGACTGTGGGTGAGGTTGAGGTGTAGTGAGGTAGCCTGGAAGCCCAAGTTGTAAACTGGGTTGGCTGAGGCATCTGTTCCGCTCCTCTGCCCCAGTTATTGGGAAAGCATTTTGGGGTAAAAATCTGGAGTGAGATGATGTCAACTCACTCAGCTGGTTTCACTGCAGGTGTGTTAACACCAGGTTCTGCTACTGTTTAAGTTTAGCTGCCCTCAGCAGCAACTGGTAGGTTCATTCCAACCCCTCTTGCTGGGTATTAAAGCCCTGATGTTATATTGTTATCTTCATAAGGAGAAATGTGTATGCTGTAAGGTGATGTATAATGGAGAAGGGAATAACTTTGAGGTCTTTAAAAAACTGGGTTATCTGTAGTGCATTCCTTTGCCTCTATGGTTAAGACAATGAATTGAACATGGAAGTACGGTGTGAATAAATACTGAACTTAGTACAAGCTACATCAGAGAAGCTTAATTTCCCTTAAAAAAAAAAAAAAAAAGAAAAATGCAAATTACCCTAAAGAGTGTGAGCCATCTTTTGTAGAAAAGTTTTTTTTAAAAAAGTTCTGAACTCTGATAAATAAGATGAAAAAATCCCTTTCCTTTAGAATTTATCAATATGTAGTATGCTTACCAATGGAATTTCACAAATTGCGATAGTGTTTTTTTTATTATTTAGCTATTCTAATAAAATCAATTTAGCTGAGTAACAGTGATAGGATCTCTGGGTATTATCTCCTAATCATTAATTTCTTCTGGACTCTGTTTAATATAATGGCAGTGGAATGTTTAATAAATCATTAAAATAACTTGGATTTAACTGAAAAATAAATTAAGCTGTAACTGCAACCTGTCCCCCACCCCCAACCCCCCAAACAGTCTTCCCTTATTAAGGCATAATTGAATTAATGTACAATTAAACTATAAATACAGGAATCTAGTGCTCAAATATATATATATGTGAATAAATATAGGCACTATTAGCTCTGTTCTCCAGAGGTAAGCAGACTCCTGAAAGCCATCTATTGAGGTAAATGTCATATCGTATGATGATCGTCACATTGCTGGAGAGAAAACATAAGTCTGGGGGGGGGGGGGAGGGAAGGGGCTGTGTGTGTGCATAAACTTCGCATGACCAGTGGGTGAATTCCTAGTGTTAGGGATCACAAGGAACAGAAGATATGTTGTGTTTTTCTTGCAAAAAGGTGGACCCTTGTATTCGAAAGAGGAATAGAAAATTTTTTGTCATGGATTGTCAAGACGGAGTAAAACTTTCTAGTACGTAGAGATCTGATACCAGCCCACAGATCTCTGTATATAACTTTATGCCCAAGTACAGGTTATATTTCTATCAAAGTGCATTTAAATAGTAAGTGGCAAGAATTTTGGGAAGGAATCACAGGGACATTTAAGGACTGAGGAATGGGTAAGGACTACTTATGAGTGCTCAGTGTCAACATCCCTGGTTGATACTAGGTAATGCAAAACCTAAGGGTTTTGATCTGGTGTCTGCTTACCAGTGCCAGTCTTCACAGTAGTTCCAGATTTCATCTTTAATATTAACGAATTAATGTTGATTTATGAGATGAGTGGGAAGAACTAATGATGGTGAGCAATACCACCTGGCTGAGTGGCATTTTATTTATTTTTTCCTATTTTCCTGAGTTCATCCAACTTCATCAATCTGGATGTTTGCAAGGTTACAGGTGAATTGTGTTCATACTGATTACTGTGCCTTGACAGACACTATAGATGTAAAAAGATTGTGGAGAAGGGAGAAGAGGAAACGTCAAGCGCAAATGCCTGAACCCCCTTTGAGTTTTGCTTATGATGAGAAGAATAATGATTGCTGCTATGGGCACATTCTCTTCAGAGTCTGTTGTACAGTGGGTGTGCTGGGTAAGGATGTACTTTAGTTTAGATCTGTACGGAAATGCAGATGGAAACAAGGCATTGAGTAGTTTCTCTATTCAGCTTTCTTTGCAAAGGTGATAGCCTTTACTGCTTTGGTTGTGGGATTGTACAAGTGAACTTGAAATAACTCAGGAAAGATAGGGGCTGTCTAGCCAGTAATGAGAGCAGATGTATCAACTCATAAGGCAAGTAACAACAACTGTGTTTCCTACAAAGAGATTTGTAGCATTTTTAAAGCTCTCTGCTCTCCCTAATAGATCTAGAATTTATAGTTCAAAGAAAAGTTTTGCAGTACCTCACTAATAATAATAATAATAATAAAAAATCTTAGCTACATACAAAAGTGATTATCACATACAGGGTTTACTCTAAGGCCCTCAAAGACTCTACATGTAACTTTTTATAGTAAACCATAAGGGAAACAGTGACCTTCTAATTCTGAAGTAAGAATACTTAATATTCTCAGACTCTATACTAATATTAGCAATCTCATAGATAAGAAAGAGGAAGCAGAAATACCTGTGTTCTCCTTAATCCTCCACTTTCTATTTGCTGCCCTGCAAACCAGGGCTTTGCAAACTTGGAATTACAGGGGCTCTTTGGAGGGATTCCTATTTCCTGAGTTTGCTGAGAGGATGGAAGATACATTGCATGACTGTATTCTGCCCATCTAAAAGCACAGATCCAATGTGATGTGTTATTGTTAAGCTGCTCAAATGTTTGAGTTACCTGTCTTAGGGTAACCTAGTACTTTCATGGGAGAAGGGGAACTGCTGGTTTCCATCCCTGTGCTTTACATCTTAAATACTGGGAAGAACAGAGGAAAATGTAAATGGCAACTGATTTTTTTTTTCCTGTTCCCTTGCACACAAGATAGAAAAGAGCATTTGTAGGTGTTCTTAGCCATTATTAATCTATGCAATTGTAATCTTGGTAATTTTCTCCCTTCAAAGCATGGGAGACACTGAAATAACAGCCTAAGGAGGCTTGGAAATCGGGACTTGGCATTTAAAGCCTAGTCAGCTTGCATTGCATTGTGTAGTAATTGCTAGTTAATGTAATAGCAAAACCATTACAGTGACAAAATTTTAAAGTGCATTTCTCTTTTGATGTGTAAATTAAGACTGTCAGAAAGCAGTCCCAATATTAAATAGGTCCCCTCTTCCATTCTAGTTTGAAAACACTGCTTAATCACTGGCAGCATATATATTCGTTTGCTTGTCTGTCATATTCGCTAGTATCATCTTTCATGCAGACTGAAGGATAAAGATTTACAGGGGCTCTGAATCGTTCAGGCATTCTTCTGCCTGAACAAGTTTCCTGATGGGGACAAAGAAGCAATAATTAAGTGAAATTCTGCTAACATTTTCAGAGCAAACCATGAAAAATTCAAGCTTCATAGGCCTGAATATTTTGGTACTTTCTTTTCAAATAACAGTGCAAGATCAAAGAATTTCAGGGAAGATAACGTGTTTCCAGGGAATCAAAGAATTTTCAAGATAAGCTGCTAGCCTATTTGTAGAAATTATAGAAGCTTCAATAAACCCCAAGCAGCAACCATCTGTTTCTTCCATTCTGTAAGTCTTAATTGTTTTTATTATGGCATAGACATAAAAATATAATTCTCCAAGTTATTTTTAGCTGCCCATATAAAAAGGAAATGAAGCAAACGTTTCCATATATTTGTTTGCTTTCTCACTTGAGCAGAATTCTTCACAGGTGTATTCTATTAAAGGCCTCAAGCAGTCTTGTGGATTGCCAAGGAAAGTCAGGGATATTTCTTCAAAAGAGAATGAAATATGTTAGAGACTGTCACTGTTCCTCCTCACGTGCTTGGTTGAACTTCCTTGTTCTCTTTTTCCTCTTCTATTCCTGCCCCTTTTTCCCTCCTTTTTTTTTTTTTTTTTGGATAATAGTCATGGCTCCATAACAGTGAATCTGTTCCACATGGTTTGCGTGGACATTGAGTATCTTATCTCCTGTTAGAATGTAGCAAGGAATTATCAGTGGTGCTATGATCCAGTTCAGTGCCATTCAGCTCTATTTCTGTCATATTTGGCATCTTTTCTTCTAGCTGTTAGAGAATACGAAGTAATTTTGGGGAGGTTTTCAGAGGGTTATGTAGTCTCCTAAACTGTTTCCTGTGGAGGTGGTAGTTGCATTATTTTGGCACTTGTGAATCCCATCAATTTCTTCTGGCAAAGAATAAAAACAACAAACAACACAACTACATTACTACATTTAAAAAAAATCAGAGACCTTGCAGTATTAATACTTTAATGCCATGGAGAAAATAAGCAATTAAGTTGCTAATATGTGATTCTACATCAAACAAATGACTTCATCTGGGATTAAGAATGAAGATAGAAATTGCACTCATCCTTCTTCCACAGGACATCCCTACTCTGCAGCTTTGATGAAGGCTGTATTACATGAGGCCCAAGACCTCAGCATTGACCCAGACAGCATTTCATTAGTGGTCATACATATCTCTCATCTGAGAGAAGCTGGCCAAAAGGGCCTCCTTGACTGTACTGTGACTCTGCAGAGCCACTCTCCAGACAATGGGCCATGTCATGGATGCCAGCTATAATGTCCCAAATACAATATTTTTTCCCCTCAGTGCTTTTGCTGCAGTGTGAATTGTTGGGTCCTCTGCCCTGTTGCGTTAAGCATGAGCAGGTGGCTTGTCGTCATTGTGTTGCTCAATGTGGAGGAATGTATCTAGTGACCTAGTGACTTTGATCAATGTATGTAAGGTAATTGCTGTAAGACAATTAAAAAGAAAAAAAAAATGGCCACTTTGAAGTTGCTGGCAGCAGAAGAGATTCTTCCTCACAAGACTGCTTTTTTTAATTTGCTCTATTCACTAGAGGAACCTAAAGTTTGCATAACACTTATGCTAATACAAAGGTGTTCAGAAGTGCCTTTCTCCTCCTACTTGCTAATGAACAGGTTAGTCATGACCCCTTCTCTACTCTTGAGATGCAACAAAATGAAGAATCAATAGAATCTTTTTATTTCTCCGATAGAGAAAGTAATCTAAACTTCTAGTATACCTGAAGTTATATACTTTGTAAATTCAACAATTAAAATGTAAACGTAAGCACCTGGCTAGTTCCTTGAAAGATCAAGACAGGAACCTCAAATATTAATTACAAGAATAAAAGGGAAACTGTTCAACAGTACTTTTTTTTTCTTGTTTCCCTTTCTTGGCTTAGGAGTTGAAAATATGCTACAGAGTTGGAAGAACTCATGAAATAAGATCTAAAAATAAATTTCATATTGCAAAAAACTTGCATTTATTTCTTTGGCTAACAGCCTAACCTCTTGGGAGGGAAACCCTTAGCTTCCCTTCAAAGATGGGAAAAAATGGCTGTTTTTAATACTGCTATTTGTAGGCCTGACTCAGGCCTGTAAACCTGACTTGGGCCTATAGGTAGGACCTCCTTGCCCTGGGCATGGCAGCCTGTGGGTAGAATTATAGAATCATTAAGGTTGAAAGAGACCTTCAGGATCTTCTGGTCTAACCATTGCCCTGCTACCACTGTTGCCCACTAAACCATGTCCCTAAGTACCACGTCCAAACTTTCTGTGAATACCCCCAGGGACAGTGACACCACCACTTCACTGGGCAATCTTTTCCAATGCCTGACTACTCTTTCTGAGAAGTCTCCTCATTTCTAACCTAAACCTTCCCTGGCACAACTTGAGGCTGTTCCCTCTAGTCCTATCACTAGTTACCTGGGAGAAGAGGCTGACCCCCAACGCCCACCCCCCCCAGATCCTCACAACTTCCTTGCAGGCACAACTTCCTTTCAGGTAGCTGTAGAGAGCAATAATGTCTCCCCTCAGCCTTCCTCTTCTCCAAACTAAACAACCCCAGTTCCCTCAGCAGCTCCTCACAGGACTTGTGTTCCAGGCCCTTCACCAGCTTCATAGCCCTTCTATGGACATGCTCCAGGGCCTTGATGTCCTTCTTGTACTGCTGAATGCAGTACTTGATGTGTGGCCTCACCAGAGCAGAGTATAGGGGGGCATTAATTGTCTCCCTGGTCCTGCCAGCTACACTATTCCTGATTCAAGCCAGGCTGTTGTTAGCCTTCTTGGTCACCTGGGCACACTGGTATGTACTGGTAGCTTTTATTCACAAGCTCAGTAATAGCCTGTGGTAGTTTCACATCAACGGGATGCTCAGCTCCACCATGCTGCTCTCTTACTCCCCCTCCTGTAAAGGAGAGGTGGAAGAAAATACAATGGGGGGGGGGGGGGGCAGTGGAAGCTCCTATGTTGAGATAAGGCCAGGGACGTTGCTCACCAATTACTGTCACAGGCAAGACAGACTCAGCTTAACAGAGATTTATGTAATTTATTGCCTATTACTAACAGGGCAGTGAGAACTAAAAGCATATTAAAAACCCCTTCCTCCCCCATTCACCTTCTTCTACCTTCTCCCTCTGAGAGGTACAGGGGAACAGGGAATGGGGGCTATGGTCAATTTCTGATGCTTCATCTCTGCTGCTCCATCAGGCTCAGGCTCTGCCCCTCTTCCATGTGGGCTACCTCTCACAGGATGCCATCCTTCCTGAACTAATCCTGAGGTGGCTTCTCGCTGGCAACAGCTCTTCAAGAACTGCTCCCACATGGCTCCCTACCACGGGGTCCATCCCCCAGGAGCAAACTGCTCCAGCACGGGTCCCCCACAGGTGGTAGCTCCCTCCAGACTCCCTACTCCTGCATGGGCTTTTCTCTATGGGCGGCAGCTCTGGCCTGGGGGCTCTCCATGGGCTGCATCTTCCTCCAGGCCACATCCACCTGCTCCACCGGGGGCTCTTCCATGGGCTGCAGCGTGGAGATCTGTTCCACCATAGGACTCATGGGCTGTAGCGGGACAGCCTGCTCCACCACAGGCCTCTCTCCAGGCTGCAGGGGAACTGCTGCTGTGTGCTTGGAGCACCTCCTGCCCTCACCTTGGGGGCTGCAGGGCTGATTCTCACTTTCTCTCTCCTTGCTCCTAGGTACTGTTGTGCAGCAGATTTTTTTTTTTTTTTTTTTTCCTGCCCTGTCTTAAACCTGTTCTCCCAGTGGTACAGCTCAC
This sequence comes from Heteronetta atricapilla, assembly GCA_011075105.1. Classification (NCBI taxonomy): domain Eukaryota; kingdom Metazoa; phylum Chordata; class Aves; order Anseriformes; family Anatidae; genus Heteronetta; species Heteronetta atricapilla. The sequence goes on along the minus strand of CM021739.1, from coordinate 1,478,983 downwards.
TATCTCGGCTCTGGCCACAGGTGGGTGTGGGACTCCTCACAGAGGCCACCCCTACAGCCCTCCCATTGCTTAAACCTTGCCACATAAATGTGTAACCGGCCTTCTTCTTCTTCCCTCTCTATAAGTAAAGCAGGGATAGGAGGTGATTGTTTTCATTTTAGGTATTACTTTTTAATATATACTGGTGATTGCCTTACTAAGTAGCAGGAAGCATTTTGCTTCCATGTTTTTTTCAACTTTACTTAGTAATCTGAGTTTCAGTACATGAGAATGTATTTGGGGGTGTGGGGTGGGGAAGTGCACTATACTGTTTGAGATGACTGTTGTGTGGCTGTTGAACTTAAGGTTTGTTACAGAAAATACAGAATAATGTGTTGCAGAAATCTTTCCTGTTTCGTAACCTGAGCAAAGCAAACTTTTTTTCTTTTTTTTTTTTTTTTTTTCTTTCTCTTGTAACGTTGATTTCCCCCATTCTCTTTTCTAAATACTCAGGACCTTTATTAGCGTAGCCAAGAAACCCAGTATAATAGGAGTCGATTGCAAAGAAGAGTCTTGATTCTGTCAGAAGAGTGAATGAGAGCACTTGAAATGATTACCCTGGTTTGCTTTCATTCTTCTGGTGTTCTAATAGATGAATTCGACGTGTTTTATTTTCTATTTTCTTAGCAGCTTTGTCAACCAAACGATGAAATCTGATACAGGGTAGGCGTTAAGATGCAAGTACTTTTCAACTTTGAACTCTATAGAAACAACATCTTTAAGTCAGCATGGCTTAAAAGGATTTAGGCAATAACCTGAAGGCTGTGCTAGTGTTAGTTATAGACTGTTCTAAATGATGCGAAGTTGCTTGGTTTCTAAGATTTATTTTGCCACTATAATTGAGCTGCCTCACCTGCCTGTACCTGCATTGCTTCAATGACTGTAGTCTATGTCTTGGTGCTGCGTATGGTCTCACTAGTATCTATTTACCATCTCTTCGTCCTAAGCACAAGCCTTTGGGTCGCTTTTAGGGACTTGAAGGGGTCACAGCAGTCATCTGACTGTTGGTGTGCTTGGTTAAGAAAACTCTGCTTGAGTCAGACACTCTCGCCTGGTTCTGCAGAAAAGAAGGCCCTTTGAGGCTCTTCCAGCTCGGTAGCAGTATGTTAAGGGGAAAATGGGAGAGATGAAAGAAATATGATTTTATTATAATTCCTTTTTCAGGTGTGCACCTGCAGTTTCACCTCCCCCTCACTCTCTCTGCACTCATAGTACTACGTGTAAGCTATCTAATTCTAAATATTTAAAGATTTTAGCACTTTTTTTGGTTTCTAGGTCCTACTGAATCATGACTGTTAGTGGAGCAAATCTTGACAGTCCTTGGCCAGAATATTTTATTGGAGTTCAACGTTTAGTACTGTATTTTCTAGGACAATCTGATGTGAACAGTTAAACTAATACATCATTGGAAAGAGCTGTCACTTTAATGATGTATTAATGTCACTTCCCATGAAGGTGAAATGCAAGGTAAAAATGTATTATGCAGAATGTGGTGCCTTTTGCAGAACAGTGGAATAGTGTCTGAAAGGCAGATGTATGCCAATGATCAAAGACTAAAAACACTCCCCCAAACACTTTTATTAATATAATAGTAATAATATAATAGTAGTAATATATTATTATTATATCTTTAATGCTTGCTAGGCTGATTTTACTTTACCATTTGTATAGCATATATGGAGAATAGCATTACAATATCTGAGTGTTGTAAGTAAAGCGAGGGAAATTTTATTATAATACCACTCTTAAAAATGCTACTTTATTTCTGTTGAGTTTTAACCAGGTTCACTGGACTGACCGCAAGGTATGAGTGGACAAACAATTTGCTGGGGGTTCTGCGAGACTTACGTGTATTGCTTGTGGAAGAGAGGCAGATGCATATTGGTTTCCCTCTACAGTCAACATCTTCCTTATCCAAACCCAGAAGAAATGAATAGGTTTTTGAAGGGTTTCCATTCCCGTGTGCTTTCTGCCAGAGAGCTCTGCAGTCTCTTAATTAACTCATACTAGATATACCAGGCAGAATCTCTAGCTGTATCTTCCCAGAGGCCTGCTAAGATGATTATGACCATGGTGAACGAACACCTCTCAAATTTGATGTCTTAAGCTCTTGAATGAGTCACACTTAACATTTTGTGCTCCAGCTATCTGCATGGCAAGGATAAAATTTTGGTGCCAAATGTTTTGGAGCATTGTCAGATTGATGGTTGGTGCTAACTGGGAAACATGCAAGTGGCTCAAAGGTGTCTGTTCAGTGTTGTGCTTTCGCAGGTTTTGTTTCACATTGGTTAAAGATGTGTGCTGTAGGGTTGGGATTTCTTGAACTTTTCTAAGCTTTGTGGTTCAGGTGCTGCTGCTGTCACCCCTGTGATTTTTCCTCGGGTGTTTTCTGAAGCACAGGAAGCAATGCTGTTTGGAAAAGCATGTTATTTTGTTTGTTTATTATTGAGTGTAAAATGTGAATGTTATTCTTGAGTTCTTGAAAGCATTTGTGTGTATATTGTTATTTTCTTCTTTCTTATGTTGGAAAATGTTGTGCTTTCTCCATGGCTGAACCCCATGGCAGGGACAGCTGTATCAGAATCCTGTGTGGTTTTGTGTGTTTCGTCAAATAAATGTTGCAGCATTTTTGTTTCCCTTTGGCCTCTAGAGGATTGCGTGTCTGGATGCTGTGATTTGTGATTTTTATATATATATATATATTTTTTTTTTTTTGACATTGTAGCAGCATTGCCCTAACAAAGTATTGCAGAAAGATAACGTTTGGCTTAAGCATGTTGTTTTAAAACAAAGGAAGTTCTGTGTTTTTTATTTTTTGACCCTTTCCCTATAGCTAATGGCTACTGTGGTACATTGTGCTCATACACTCACTCACTAGACCTATACGTGGTTTTGAGCATCATAGTCAGCTGTGGTCCTGGCTGCTTTTCCTGTATCTTTCTCCTTGTTTGTCCTTTTACTGCACAAAGGGTGCGTGATCTCACTGTGGCTGCTTTCAAATCACTGCTTTAATTCAGATCACCACTTGAGATAACTAATCCTGTGATTAACGATGTAGGTTATTCAATTCTTTTGTCTGCTCCGACCCATGAAAGGGGAGATGAGCTGCCCTTAACCGCAACCCAGCTATCAGGAGAGTGGATGATGGCAATTAGTGTGTGTATAAAAACATACGTAATAAACACACTAGATAGCGAGTGTGCAGTTTATGAAGAAGTTGTGAGGGAAGAGGAGTCTAATAGGAAAACTTAAAAATCCCATTATTTCATAGAAAATCCTAGTAATATCATCATAGAATCATAGGATGCCTTGAGTTGGAAGGGACATTCAAGACGGTCTAGTTCCAGCCCCCCTGCCATGGGCAGGGATGTCTTCCACTAGAATCAAGTATCAAGCAATGAAGCAAAAACTTGTGTACAATTAAAACATTTAAAAACTTAGAGTTGCTAGAAATGATTTTGGTATGTTATTTGCAATGGTTCCCCCTTCTCTTTAGCTTTAAATAAGAAAATAATTAAATAGATGGACTGATTGTTATTCACAAATGTAGAAGAAAAAAGAAGAAAGAATATGTAATTGTACTTGTTAGAATAAATAGTCAAACTCTGATTAGTGTGGGAGGAATGAATTATTAAATCTACCCACGCTCTCTGTTTTTTAATTTTTTTTTTGAATTCAATTATGCATCAGCAAATGTTATCATGCAATCGCTAGCAAGGTGCTAATTAGTATTTATGAATTGCTGCTTTTTACATCTGACCTTTTGATAATTTCCATTTGTGGAGATTATTTTAGGTATACAGTGATCTTGGAGAACTTTTTTTTTTATCCCCGTTCTGAATTTCTGATACACTGTTGAGGTAGCAATGACTTACAATCACTTTTTAGTTTCTTTATAAAAAATTGGAAGTTTTAATGCACAGAAAGGGCCACCATAAATCACTAAATTAAAAAAAATCTTAAAGTTAGGTTAAAGTTTAAGGGAATATATGTAAATGAGCGACCACTGGAAAGTACTATGAAAGGCAGTAAATGGATGCCTTTTTAAAATCAAGCTTCCCGTCTGGGTACCTGAATTGGATTTCATTGCCCATGTAGGAGAAGTCACTGGCAGTATCTTTACTAGTTATCTATACACACCAGCATGACTTCTGTTTCTGAAGGGATCAAAGTGGACATTTTCAGAATGAAGTCTAGTGTTCCTAAATCCCCCAAGCACCAACATGTTAATTGCCCAAGTTAAAGCATACAGCATGAGTGCCATCATAACTAATTGAATTACTAGATGGGAGAGTGGTCAGTGCTGCTCAACCACTTGTTTACGTGAAGGTTTCTGCTGTGGAAGAAAAACACGTTACTGGTTTGATTTCCTCCCTGTCCTGCCCACGTGCTTTGTGTTTTATCTGTGAGTGTTTCTGTGGGGGCAACTGTGCCACAATGAGGTCAAGTGTTGTACATGTTAACAAAACAGCCCTACCCTGCTCACTTTTTTTTTTCTTTTTAAATCTAAGAAAGAAGTGAAAATAAGATTCCTGTATTTTTTTTATGTCACGGTTTACAAAATTATAGATTTTGTGTACATGTTAGATCTGTGTAGATTGGTTTCATTATTAAGATACTCTTTCTGGTGCTGAGTATTAACTGCTAATTGGAGGACTTCACCATGTCTCACAGGCAGAATTTCAGGCCACCTATTCTGTTGAGGAAACAAGCTTGTCTGGATAAGAATTGCAGAATCTTAAATGCCTCTATGCCTCTTACATTTATACTGCTTGCCTATCTGACAGAGGATTATTTTCCAGTATGCAATTTAAACCCCATTTAGGCACTGAAATATATATATATATATATATATATATATATATATATATATATACAGGCAAAACTAAGAACAGTTTTGATATCAGAAAATTTAGTTTAGTCAAAATTAATTAAATTCCTCTGTTCATGTGGTATGATGTAATTCTCCAACAGACTTCAGAGGTGCCTTGTGTGCTAGGGGCAGCATGGCATCGTCATGTTATCATTCAGTCTTAGTGAGTAGCCTATAAGTTAACCATAGCTAAGTTTTCTTTCTTTTTTTTCTTCTTTATTTTTTCTTTTGTGAACTTCTACTACAGAGTGAAGTTAGGTATATTCATATAGTCTTGTGCTATCCAATACAAATTTGCCTTTGTGACCCTTTTTTCCCCCCTTGAGCACTATGATGTAACTTTGTGGCATTGACTTGATTAAATATTAAATATTCCATTATGTTCTAGATGTAAAATTAAATTCAAGGACAAATTATTTTTATAATACCATTTGTCTACGTTCTGAGAGTGATTATGAAACTTCTTAAATCATAAAGATGCTCTAGCTAGTCAATAGCTCAGAATTTGTAGATGTTCTTTGGGCATAATATTGACTCTGTTTTGAAACTGAATGTGAGGTAGAAAATGCACTGAATTCATTTGCTTTTCAGATTTGTTGTTGTGATTATATTTTGGATATTCTCCCTTTAAGTGTACAGAAACCTGACATGAACCTAGCAACATTTAACTGAATAAATAATAATTTTTTGAACATCGACATAATTAAGCGCTCTAATTTTACTTATGCAAAATGCAAACTACCCAGGGGTAAAATCAGAAATATCAGCACTCCAAGAGAAGAATAGATCTCTTGTTGTTTCACCGTTTCCTGCAGTTTCCGTTACTAGTTATGTTGCATTAATAAATAGCTATTCAGCAAAGCAAATAATTAAAGCTGCAGTGAAAATAGCAATATATTAGAGCAGTTCCGTTTTTCTAGAACTGATCTATTCTGACCAAACTGGAGGTGGTTTTGGGATTCTACCTTAAATTCTGCTTAAATTCTCTTGGTTATTGCCCTTGTATAGCACCTACATACAACTATTTGGTCAAATGATAAAATGTATTTTGGCATTTGTGAGATAAGTTTGTTCTGGCCAGTTTAATTTTGTGATCATAAGCAGGAAAGCTATGATCACCTTGAAACCATTTTCATTTACCTTCAGGTCTGTCTGTGCTGGTTTTCCTTTTACTTTCAAAGGAATTTGAATGTAAAACTGCTCTAAGGAAAGTCCCGGTAGAAAGAATGCCCTTTGTGTACATACAAAACCAAAGACACCTTTATTTCAATTTAGGTAGAACATGACATTGTTGTACTTTGATTTCTGTACAGTTTTAGGGTGTTTTGCTCCTTATTGGAATTGAGCCACCTTAGCTGGGCACTGAACTGAGTTGCTTAATGAGCAGAGACTTCAACTGAAGTCAGTGCTGCTTATATCAGGACAAGACCTAAGTAATACTAAGGAGTTGAGGGAAGAGATACAAATAGCCTTTTTCAAACCCATCCAAAATGGCCTCATGCTAATGATCTACACTTTGATCTTCAGAATTCTAGCGTTGTCTCACTAAATGATAGATTTAGTAAGTGAAAATCTGTGGTATTCAGCTGTTTGTAAAAAAAAAAAAAAAAAAAAAAAAGTTTAATTTTTGCCTTTATTGGGAGAAAAATCTGGTTGGGTAGGGAGATATTACCTAAATTAAGACCAGTGTACGTTCTCTATTTTTTCTGTCATTGCTGAGACCAATACAATGGAAAAGTCTTTTCGCAAGTCAACACTTAAAAACATCACTGTGCATTCCTGATGTACAGTCAGCATGTGATGAGTACTTACTGCATCTGTCACAAATGTGACATGATAATTTCATGCTGGATCAAAAAAGGAGGGTGGTGTGTGCTGATGAGTTTATGGATTCCCTTCACATGTTTTGCTAAGTCAGGATGGGGCGCAACAACCCCAAGCAGAGCTACAGACTGGGAGATGAGTGGTTGGAGAGCTGCCAGGCAGAGAAGGACCTGGGAGTGATGGTTGATAGTCGGCTGAATATGAGCCAGCAGTGTGCTCAGGTGGCCAAGAAGGCCAACGGCATCCTGGCCTGTATAAGAAGCAGTGTGGCCAGCAGGGCTGGGGAGGTGATCATCCCCCTGTACTCGGCTCTGGTGAGGCCGCACCTCGAATACTGTGTTCAGTTTTGGGCCCCTCGCTACAAGAAGGACATGGAGGTGCTTGAGCGGGTCCAGAGAAGGGCGACGAAGCTGGTGAGGGGCCTGGAGAACAAGTCCTACGAGGAGCAACTGAGGGAGCTGGGCTTGTTCAGCCTGGAGAAAAGGAGGCTCAGGGGTGACCTTATCGCTCTCTACAGGTACCTCAAGGGAGGCTGTAGCGAGGTGGGGGTTGGTCTGTTCTCCCACTGGTGACAGGACGAGGGGGAATGGACTTAAGTTGCGCCAGGGGAGTTTTAGGTTGGATGTTAGGAAGAACTTCTTTACCGAAAGGGTTGTTAGACATTGGAACGGGCTGCCCAGGGAAGTGGTGGAGTCACCATCCCTGGAGGTCTTTAAAAGACGTTTAGATGTAGAGCTTAGGGATATGGTTTAGTGGGGACTGTTAGTGTTAGGTCAGAGGTTGGACTCGATGATCTTGAGGTCTCTTCCAACCTAGAAATTCTGTGATTCTGTGAAGATTGCTTACTAGTAAACAGCTTCCTCTGCTTGAGAGCAGGTTATGAATGCAGATGGTGCAAGGACTTAGCAGGGTTAATACTCAGAGGTTCTTGGATGTCTTGAAAGTTGGACAAATGATTCAAGAGTTTACTTTTAGAACCAGTGATCCCTGTTGAGAATAAAGTACAACCTGCACCCTATAAAGTAGTGCTTTCATCTCTTGTTTTCTGTACTCCCTATTTAATAATCCTATAATGGAGCTCATACTTCCGGTAGAGCATTTAAGTCCCAGAAGAAGGCTAGCCTTCTTCTTTAGTTGCCTTTTGCAAGCCCCCACAGAATAATCTGCAGGACTCTATTTTTTTTTTTTTTT
>CM021739.1:1445824-1470956 GCA_011075105.1 Heteronetta atricapilla | reverse complement strand
CAGGAAGCTGTTAAAAAATACATTAGGAGGAGAAATGCCTTTTGGCTTTCTAGAAGGCAAGCGCTTTCACATGAACTGCTCCCTAAAGATCGTATTTATAGGTTGACTGAAATTGCCTCATTTTGCCTTTAGCCATATGCTATCTTCCACACAAATCTTAAGTTATGATAATAAACCAGTTTTGCTAACTAATGTTGATTATGTAATAATAAGAGGCATTCTATTCTTGGCAACCTTCCCTAAAACAAGTTATTCATACTGAATAATTTTTCCTTTCACCTTCCAGATGCTGTGTAATAGTTCTGCTTCTCTGTGACACTTCATAAAGCTATGCATGAGATATGCCTGTGCTGATTCACGTGATCCATAGTTGGCATCTATCAACAAAGAATCACTAGCTGCGACTTTGTCTGGAGGAAACCCAGAGCAGTCGAAAGGAAATCTTTCTCAGGTAAGAGAGCTTAGAGTTTTGTCATTCTCTCTTGTAGTGATAAATTCTGCACAGTTCAATCTGTCCAACTATATGGACTAAAATTTCTTACAGGTAAGCACGAAAAATACAGGAGAAAAAAAATCTCTTCAAATTTGGGTTTTGATTTTTTCCTATGAGGTTTATTTTCAAAGTAAGATTTTTTTTTCTATAATTAAGGTACTTATTTCTGTTTGCTGGAACATTTGTAAGGCTTCCTACTCATAATGATCAGAAAATGGAAACATAGGACAAGAGTGATGAAAGGCTTTTCAAAAGGCTTCTGATCTGTATAGAAGCCTTAGTAGCACGTTAATATGTTTCTAGGTTATGCATCCCTTTACAGTTTATGGAAGCAAGCTACGCTTTCATCCTTGTATGAGAAAGTAGGGAGGTGAGCTGTTCAGAGAGCAATACATTACAGCTTGAACGCAGGCCTGTTGAGAAGTAGAGATGAGAAATACACTATGAGCTATGCGTAGATAAGACTGACTTGAAGAGCTTCCACAGGAAAATCTGAGAATAGGCTTTGCTGTGGATGCTTTGGGAATGGCACTTGCTTGTCTTGCTGTGCAAGAAGTCCTAGTTATAGTTGTTTATGTACCCCTATGTAACTGTACCCTGGTGTGATTAGTCTTGTATAGATGGGTGAGAGGGAAATGACAGTTGTGTATAGCTGTAGTAAAAAGCTTGTATGATTGAAAAAAAATTCATGGATCAGTTTTGACCTCTGCAGCAAATGAGCTGTGGAAATCCTTGGAACTCTCACCCAGAAAAACAGAAAGCATGCATTTTCCTCTTCAGATGGTCTTCAACAGTTTAACTTACTTTGCCGTTGCTAGAAGGCCAAAAGCCCTTCCATACAAGTGCCTCTCTATTGAGCCCTGTATCATTTCTAGTTTTAGCTGAGGTAAGACACACTTGTCACGCTGGGCTTTATAATTTTCTTCCTGAGTGTGATTGTAATGAAAAATATTAGACAAAGGAGTAGGAGGGAAGAAAAAAGCTTTTGGAAATGTGTGTGTGGGCTGCAGCTAGAGCCCCATAGGTGAGTTAATTAGCATGGTGAGAGTCTGCCTCCCCAGTGTATTAGTACTTAGCATTATGGCAGTGGTGCTTTGAAAATGCTCTTGAAACGAAGACAGCTCACAGAACAAGATGATATATTGTGCTGTTGTTTATACCTTTTTCCCTGTATCCTATACTTCCAAGAGATAGCTAGCAGTGTTATACAAGTTCATGCTGTTGCTGTGATTTTCTTTCAAATGTGATTATCTCAAAAACTACAAAAGCGTGAGAAGTTAAGAAGCTGAGGGCAAGAAGGGGTTATGTTTGGTTCATCTATGACTGAAACTTTTATTTAAACCTTTGTAATTCAGACTTTCTCTCTTAGAAAACTCTGAGTCAATTTGCAGAAGCTAGAGTATTTAATGGTCAGTCACTAGGAATTTGAGACTGATCAGTAACTTCTCAGTCCTAAGTTTAATGTCACAGTAGGAATAACACAAAAGGCATTGTACTTCAGTTTGTCTCACAGGTCTCTAATGGTTTGTGGTGTGTTTTGCATCAGATTCCCTATCACAAAGTAAAAGCAGCAAAAATAGGATATTATCGACTCAGCAGCATGTTGGCTTGTACACTGCCAGCAGCACCTATACTTGGCTGTGATGCTGAAAGCTTTTTTTCCTTCATTGGGGAGCAGTATGAAGAGAAAAATATAAAATGAGTGTGTAGCTTGCCCATAGATGTCAGATACCAAAGCCACTGAAACTTGTTTAGATGATCTTGCAAAATTTTCCAGTGCAGTAAAGGTCTCCCTGGATATTTCTAAGTGTCCATAATTATTGCACAAAGAACAAATTAGTTCTCAGTTTCTATTTCTTAATTTCTGTATGAGGGTAACTAACTACCTGCACTTATGGCTGCAGTTCTTCATTTACTAGATAAGAATCTAGTACTAGATTCTGTTCAGTCTTGGTTGTCTGAATCACATTTACTTCCTGCTATTAGATCAGGACAGCAACTTTTAATACTCTATTAATAAATATTTGAAACCTTTATCAGTAATTCTGTTCTCTCCCTATCCCTTTGTGTATTGATTTGTAGACTAATGTTGAGTAAATGTTGAGCTAATGTATGGAGTCTCTACGGAAAAATTCCGGTTACACAAATCTGCCAATTTTGGATCAGTATTCTGGAAGAAACACATTCATTCATAACAGATAGTGAGAGCTATGTCAAAGGAAAGTAAAAAGATCTTATTGTGGGCAGAGTTTGGAGTTTTTCTTTTATGCAAGTAGAATAGATGTGAAGTTGATACGATCACAAGGGTGAGGGGAAAGATTAATAAAAAGCCTCAGGGAAGAGGAATCTTGTGAACTCTACTGTTGAAAAAGCAGAAACTTTTACTGTTGTATAGCTGGCTTCTCATACACGCTTTAGATATTTACATACAAACAAAAGACATTAGCTGTTAATATTCAGGCAATCAGATGTTGAAGTATTTTATCCTCTTGCAGGAATTTGAAGTGCTAATGAATGATTAGGCTGCGCTAACAAGTTGCCTAATTTCACTTGCAATGATTTAACAAAAGCGTTTTACATCTGGGAGACACTAGAAATAAACAATTGTTAATCATTGGCAACAAATTTGTTGACTGTTCTTTCCAAGGTTATCTTATGATGGACTCCTGTAGGGGAGCTGTTTGGTTTCTGGAGAGACCCTGTCAGAAAAACCCACATGGATATTTTGTTAAAGAGTAAAAATTTATCCAGGAAACTATGCCAATACATTTTCTACAGGTCTTGCTGTAGAAGTGTAGGTTGAGTATCGTGGTCCTCCTGACTCTGTATATTGAAGTGTAATGTTAAAATCCAACTGGGCTTCCAAAGTAGCTTGATGAGTAATGGAGAGGTATGAGAGACACCCGGGTAATGGATCTCTGGGTACACTTGGCACATCTGAAATTGATTTCAAGACTGGAAGAAAATATACTGGCGTGAAATCCATCACAGCAGATGCTGAGGGTTGCTTGCACTGAAAAGCCTTAGATGCTGGGACATGCATCACCATCGGGATTTACTCAAACTGGACTTACTCAGTAGGATCGGTAGGTTAAAAAGAATAGATTGTTTTGGGCCATGGCAGAAGAAATAGACATGAGGTGGGGATGTGCCGTGTGGATACTCCAGGATGAATTTCACAGGACACAAAATACATTGTGGGAGAAGAGATCAGGTTGGGCAAAACCTGGAGATATGAAGTCTGTAACTTCTCTATTGACCCTTCCTGCTGCCCCCCAACCCCCTTCTTCCTGCCCTCCGCAGGACAGAAGAAGAAAAACTTTATTACAAAGCTTTGAATACCCCGTATTATTTCTGCAGTATCAATTTAGGAGGTTTTGTGAGCATTTTGCAAAACTCTTATAAGTGCATTGCTAAGTAATACAGCAAAATCTGAAAGGAATTATGTTATGGATTTTGAACTGAAAAAACATTCTAGCTAAAAGCATATTTATATATTTTCTTAGTCTCTTAGTGCACATAATTGTCATAATGCAGTATAATAAAACTTGATTTGTGGTTTACATCAAGGGCTATTCAGAAGGTAGGCACCTTTTTGCCTTCAATCTGGACTTTTAATAAAGTGAATGTCAAGTGATACTGGCTGTCATATTCAGCTTGTTCTTAAAAGCTCTGTTCCTTCTGCTGTCTTCATCCCACTTTTTTTCTCTGTTCTAAATAACTTTTTTATTTAATTCCTGTGAGAATTCTGAAATTTGCCATTTCTTAAGTTAGCTGTTTTGGAGATGAGGACAAATTGGCTGCTGTTTGGTCTAGTGCATATGTAAATTGATTTTGTAAATTTTTTTTTTCCTTCTCACATTACATGAACCGGATGTACAATAGAAATGTATAACACAGGCATATTAGATAATGGAGAAAAAGACTTTTTTTTTTTTTTTCTCTATTTTCTGCTTAGAGAGAAAAGGACACCTACTGTGATATTTTTTTCTTCCTTTTGTGTAAACAAGAGTCCATGCTTTATGAACTTTTTCTTACATAGGTATTTAATGTAGTCTCGCTAGCCAGCAAGGCATCAAAATGTGGATGTAACTGTATACATAAGAAATTACTTTGACTATGGTTATGCATATATACAGAGAGAGATTCTTGGGTCACAGTTGGTATAGTCAGTACCTTGCAGCATCGAGCCTCCAGTCTTTTTAAATGTATAGTTTAAACATATATCAGTGCAATGTTGCTGTGTGCATGGTCACACCAGGTGGTTCATTGTGCATATAAATGTGTTTGATAAGAACAAACGGTGCTTGCCAAAAATTTATAAAACATTCAGGAAGGAACGGTGATGTGCCACTGGTGAATACTGCTTACAAAACAAAATGGAGTGACTTTTTTCATAATTGGATTAGCAAGGCAGATCTATCACAGGTGTTTCTTCAATGTGCACTGCAGGTATTTTCTGCCTATCTGCTAAATATATGGACAGTTCTCCTAACATTTCTGATGTGAAACTTCAAAAATACAAAGTAATTAGAGGCCGGTAGTGCTGTTGATTATTTGGGAAGCTATACAGAGAAAATATTTATGGTCAATAAATTCTTATTGACTTCAGTATATTTAGGATCAGACAATAAATGACACTTTTCTCATTGCTTTTTTAGCTTTATTGAACCTGAATAATGGCCCCTATTTTATTTCTCTCCTTTGAACTCCTGGCTGTGTGGGTGGGAATCATCTCCCTGGCAGTAACGAAGCTGCAGTAACTTTACTGTTCTGCTGAACTGCACTGCAGAGTGACTTAGGTCTCAATCATCTTACTGTGCAAGGTCTAAATGCCTATTTTCTAGTCTTCCAAGCTAGAGAGACAAATCTTAGCACATCCATATCATTTGCCATACTAATTAAACTTCATGTGAAAAAAGCTCATTTAAGTTAAGCTGAGTACGTAAGTATTACCACACATGAACTTCTATCACAAGTCATTTTATAGTTATCTCTTGAAGGGAATAGGTCCTATGGGTTGTGTGTAAGCTTGTTTGATACAACTGTTAGGTTCTGCACACTTCTCAAAGAGTATAAGGGCTCTAATTAGGAAATTCTACAGTGGAATAAAAAAGGGAAACAAAAACCTACATACCTACCAATACCAAAAATACTATTCCTTTAAATATTTTACATGCTGGATTTATGTTAACGTTGTTTTCATTAAAAGTTTTTACTGAATCTCATCTGTTAGAATGTGCAGTGATGATGAATTATTAATATGCTGTCCTGTACGAGAACAGTCCTTTGCTGACAGAAAACAGCATTTGGTTTTATACGGGACATTAAATCACTTTGTGCTTGCGAGGCTTGTTAATTGTAACTGAAGTAAAGAATTTTAATTCATCTCCCTACTTACTGTACAAAATCATTTTTTTCACTTTAATGTGGAAGACTGCAAATGCTCAATCAGCTCTACATTTCTTTTTTTTTTTTTTTTTTTTTTTTTTTAATTAAAAACTTTCAGATATTCTGCCTACATAAAAACTCAAGTATCTGCCTAAAAAATATGGACAGGACATTTCAATCCAATGTAGACAGAAGTCTGCCTGTTATTTATTTATTTATTTATCTGTCATTGAAGATTGAGTCCATGAGCATTGGAATATGACAATAACCGTGTAACTGTTTCCTGTTACGTCTGCTCACTCCTTTCCTTTCCATCACTTGGGATCACTTCACCAAGGCTGCCCATGTACAATGTAGGTGACAGAATTTCTTGTTCTATTGCGTAATTTTTATGCAGTATTTCTCATCTGGATTATAGTAGACACCTTAGCTTTTTTATCATAAGATAAATGATGTTGGAGAGTAGTATGTTCTTGGCCTCTGGAACATACTGTTTTGTAAGAAATGGGGCTTTGAAATTCTGTGAAACCTTAGCAAAATAGAAATAGAGCATTATTCAGAACAGACAGGCAAGAGCTACCTTCCAGTGATCTTTAATGTATTTGTTTGCTGAGGCCCTGACTCAGGTAGTCCAGGCACAGCTGTAGTCAGTCTTTGCTAAGAAAAAGACAATGTGTAATTAATGTAGAAGTGTGAAGCACTACACATGTAGTAACTTTGCTTAACAATAACTTAACTTTGAGAAGGCTATGCAGAATTTTACTGTTGGGCCTGAAACTGGTGACAAAGCCAGTCTGTCTGGCTGGAAACCACAATGCTTCCTATAGCAGTTAGACTGTCACCTGCAACTTGGACTTTAACAGGGGGTTGTAGCATTGAACAAACTGATAGGTAATATTAGTTTCTGTTCCTTCCCGGCGTGATTTCACATAGCTATGCTTTCAAATTAGGGAAAGAGCATTTCCCAGTGGAAAGTATCCTGAAAGGATCATTCTCTAATACCTGTTTAAGACCAGCTATTTCAACTATCTTCTGGTGATAGTGACTTGCAAAATCATGCAATTTTTGCTAGTGAATGTTCAGAATTTCCATCTAAAGTAATACCCAAACTGCTAATTTAACAGCCAATAGCAAAATAGTAATGGCTGATCATATTTTAAAATATTAACATTTATTAAATTTGTGAAATGCTGACACCTGTGAATAAAATTCAAATTATAGTGTCTGCTTTGATCTCATGTATTCAGCATCCATTACTCTGCCGCAGACCAGACTAAGCAATCAAAAGAAGTTTGAAGATAGAATTTGTTTTATAATGTTTTTTTTCTAGACTGAGGACCTTTTATATTTGTTTACTATGCTAGGTCTTGCATGATGTTTACTGGTATGGAAGACTGCAATAGATAAATCTCCATCTCATAGGTTCAAAGATTTGTGACTGATTAACAAACTTAGGTTTATGTTCCAAAAGCACAGGTTTATGTTCCAGTTCCTGCCACCCCGCCTATGCAGGTTGAGCTCTCCAAAGCTTGTTCAGGACATAAAAGATAAAGACTGGCAAATGAAACTTCTGTTGTAAATCCAGTTCCAGGAGGAAAACACAACTTTGGTTGTATTTTCTAGAAGCTTCTATATGGGACAAATAATATGTGTCACTTAGTCACAAGACTGGCATATTTTGTCTATAAAAGTTTTGGCTAGCTGACAAATCTACTAACTTGAGGAACTGGTACCAAAAACTATAATAATCACCCATAATGCTACTTCTCAAAGTGTTAAATCCCTTTCAAATAGTCTTTGCCATCAAGCATTTTAAAGCTGCTGCAAATCTTTAGTAACTTGACACCTTAATTAATCCTATGGTGCTTTGGTGTATGTATGGTTTTCAAACTACACTTGTGACTTGTCATTTTACATTATGTTTTAAATTAGAAGTAAGTTGTTACTCTTAAGCCTTTGTAAAAAAAAAAAAAAAAAAAAAAACCACCCTTGTCAGAGTCCCAAAGGACTAATAGTTTCAAATGCTATTATTATAACTTTAATCCATTTAAAGCAATAGATTTGAAAAAATAAAGTACTAATTAACTCTGTTGCAATGGAGTTTTCTTTATCAAACCTATAAAGAAATCCTACAATCCATTTGTTGTGCAATGAAGGGAGTATTGATAGAGAAATCTGCTTTATTATAATTATAAAAACAGACACCATGAGAAGCAGATGTTTTGAGAAAACTGAAAAAAGAGTTAAGTTTTAATGAGAAGTATTGTTGTGATTAAATAATGCGTACCTCTAGCTATATGAACGTTTACATTTAGAGATTCTAAAGTCTTACATTCTCTGGTGTGGGTTCAATTAAAAAGTTTTATTGTTTTTTTTTTTTTTTTTTTTTATCACCAATTTAAGTAAAGCTTGAAAACTAAGAATTTCAAATGTCTTCCCTGAAGCAAGAAGCTCTTCAATCATGATAACAATGGTTTATTCCCTATTGTACTACATAAGCAACATTTTGTGGCAGTAGCTTTTTTAAAAGAACAAACCTCCAACAACCTGAATTGTGAAATCTTGAAATGAAGTCTTGAGACAGGAAGGAGAAAGATCTAAGTGTTTTGCAGAACTGCTATCTATATTTTCAATGTATACTGTTCAAATAGTCTTTCATGAATTACCTTATGTTCAAAGTTTGTTTTATTGACTTTGTTTGGATTCACAGTTCTTCTCTCGGTCAACTATTCCTTTCCAAGTTTTCAAGAGATATGCTAGAGATTTAATTGCTGGAAGGTTTGTTTTAAGTGAGTTCAGGGTTCCCAGGAAATTCCTTCCAGAGAGTGGAAAAAAGGGCTCTGAGCTGGGCTGTGGTGCAGGGAGTGAGGTGTAGTGAGATGCATCTTATTCCTGCCTCTTCTCTCATCTTCTCTCAGGTGTAGGCCTTTTTGCCCTATTTCATCTGCATGTGTTAATCTTTTGTTTTTATCATCCCTCAAGCCCCAGCCACTTGATCCCCCAGGCAGTCCTGGGCTACGCAGGTCTCTTGTACCACTCGAAGGCTGTTTTACCTGCAGTTCTGCCACACATCCTAGTTTTTCACTGCTCAGTTTTTCCCTTTGCCCCAATACTGGTGAGAGGCCTTGTTGTTAGCTCAGAAGACCATCAGGGAAGTGTCCTTCCCAAACAGTAGCTAGGAAGGAAGCTTGGCCCGCCACAGGCAAATACATGTCCAGTGCATAGCCAATAATTTCTGCTATATAAGATCAAATTATAATGGGTATAAGTACCAAAATAGTCTGTGTATTGAAGCTTTTCAAATAAAGGACTTGTCTGATTTTAAGCAAGACTGCACTATTAGTGTAGGTCTCCAAAAAGGCCAAAAGTGTATGGAAATACATATAAAAAATTGGATGTGTCAGGCTGTCTTAATTATGGGCTTATCTATCATACTAAATTGATTCAGGGTTTCATAGAATGAATTATTTCCCCACTCACATATCCTTGTTAGCAATGTTTTAAATGACTTCCATAAATGCAGTTACACTTCTTAAAAAATGGCAAGTTTACTGTACGTGATATTTAAAGATGGGATGTATGCTGCTTGTTTAGCATTATGTGGTGATGATAAAGCAGTCATTAGAATAATATAATATTCAGTGTTCCTTCTGAAACACAGAAGGCATGTCACTGTGCTCTGTTGCATTAAATATGTTGCCATTTTGTGGATTGCTCTGCTCTCTCCTTTTCAATCTTATCAATTTCAGAAGTCAAGTCTTGATGGAAGAAGACCATAATAAAGATCATATTTTTGTATATAGTTAATCGTAAAGACAAAAAAGGGAGAACTTCTTAATTGTCTAGTAATGCTGGCAATTCTTCAGGGACAATGCAGTTACTTTTTTCAATTTGTGTTTTGCATTCATGTTGCTATTAATCATGGAGATCATAAAACCAACGTTCCTGAAAATGTGGTAGTTAAATAAATGCAACTGACTTATGATATACATCATAAGTAGTCTTTGGGGAGCTAAACATTTTGCCCTGCATAACAAGCTGTTACTGCTGTTTCTGAATATAATGGTAAAATGAAAGAGAGGATGCAGTTGGCCTTTCCTAGGGCCTTGAATGAATGTAGTGGTAATTTCCATTCTGAAGTATGAAATTTACTTATTAAGTGATACTAAAATTCCAGTCCTAACATATTCTTGGTATCTTGGTTACTGCTGAAGCATCATAGCTTTGTTGCTGGCAACAGATTTGGGAATTAGGTGATTCCAGGCCAGTCTGTGTCTCTTAACCGGATACAGAATGAATCTAAAGCATTTTACTGCTACTGGAATGGCACAAAGGTACTGCAGGTAACTTTTTTTTTTTTTTTTTTTTTTTTTTTTTAAACAGTGGTCGTCTGCTTGTTTGACATGTTAATTATGTAATTTAGGAGTCTTCAGGTTGTAGAAAGCTAAAAGTCTCAGAATGTAAAATAGGATTCAATGATTGAATTGAATTAAGTTTTAAAATTTCAAATTATTTTACCACCCCATATGCTTGTCTTAATACTTGGTTTTGCACTGCTGTCCTCTGGATTAATTAATCATTCTAATTGTATGACTGAAAAGGCCTCTGAGGTGTACTTTGAGTGCTGTAGGCCTAAGCTGCATCACAGCTCAGAATTTGAGTGCACAAAGAAATGTAACAGATTAGACTTTTTCCATTGAAAATTAGAAAGGACGTGGTGTTTCTCCAGCATGAATACTTAAGGAAGACCTTGACGATGTAACTGCTTGTCTGCTAACATTAAGTTGTATTTGAGCATTTTCACACCATCCAGCTGGTCCTTCCTCTGCATATAAATTGTGTTCTCAAAATCAGCATTTGTCTTATTTTAACCTTAATCAGTTTATTAATACTCTGTATTCAAAGTAAACACCAGCCTAATTGCCTCCTTCTGTACTTTGAGTGGTTGCTCACTTAAAAGTCAAATGATTCTATTGAATTCAGTAAGCTTAAAAAAGTAAAGGATAACTCCTCTCTTCTGCAGCAGAAGAGAATGAGATCCATCTGTGTAGTCAGAGGAGTATGACTTGTCCAGCCAGTTAGCACAACTCCACAATGCTTTCTCTGTGCTAGGCTCCAGCAGACACGGCTAACTTGGTGAAAATGGAGCAGGCTGGCCTTCTGGTGCCATCAGCCAAAGGGGCTTTGAAGTGAATGTGTCTAAGAATCTGCCTCACTGAGGGTAGGGATGGCAGTTTAAGACTTCATGAATTCTTCTGATCATCACAGAGTTCCTGTGGTCCCCTGAGAGGCCAGATCCCTTCAGCCATCTCCTGTTCCCTGCCTGCAGAGCACCACCATGTGTGCCTCTCACTGGCCACACTTCCTGTGCTCTGGGGCCTCCTCCCCTTGAAGCATGCTCAGTAGCTCACCAAGCAGAGTGTTTTCTGCGGTGTAGGCCTATCTTCCAGTTTGATGCGTAAAGCAACGTAATGACAAGCAGAGCGCAGGGGATCTACTATTCTGTATTAGCTGGAGTGCTTGGGGCTTTTTGTTTGTGGTGTGGAGATGTATGGCTGTGAGATGGCAATTGCTGGGCAGATTTATCTGGGGAAAAACAACAAACACAACATTGAGCTGAACTAAATCAGTGAAGAGAAAATGATGACAATTACCGGTAATTTTCCATAAGATCTTGCTGGTCAAAATACTGATCTAGAGCTGGAAGTGCCCAAGTTCAGTCTCCTCAAGTCTCCTGAGAGAAGCTTGAAGTACCAGTTGGTTATTGCTGCCCACGTGGGTGTAGTAGAAAATGTTTATTGTGAAAAGGCCACACATTTTTAACTGGGACAGGAAGAAAACTCATGAGAAGCCCTCTGCAGCCAGAGGGTGCTTCCCTGGTGTGCCTTTCCAGGTCTGTCTGGCTTTAGCAGGGTCACCCTCGGGCCTCCAAGCAGCCCAGGCTGCAGGCCGGGGCTCCTGCAGGGGGATGCACCAACAGGCTCATCCACTGGAGAAGGGATGTGAGTGCTGATCTCCATTGTCCGGCATGAGTTTGCTGGTCCCAGAAGCACTAAAAGTGGGGAATTACTGCTCTTAGTAAGCCGCACTCAAGTGGCACTTTCTGATTTATTTTGCATGACTGAAAAAGAAATGAAACAATTTGTTTAAAGTGGAGCAGAAAGCTTTGTACAGCTAGGAAAGAAAGCTTTTCATTCTGCCTGTCAAAAGGGGGGGGGGGGGGAATGTGATTGTGGTTGCTCTAAATTGCGTGTATTTGGGATTTAATTTTTTCAGTTATTTTCATCCCCTGCTTAAGGCTTGAAGGCTCAATTTTTGAACAGCATTACCTGTACTGAGGACTGGGCCACTATGACAGGCCAATAGTGGCTGTGCGTCTCCTTTTATCTGAGGTACCGAAGGTGATGAGAGGCTTTGAAAAGCTAGAGCTTTCCTTTAGTTCAGCTTGTTTTAAAAATTAAGCTTTCTCAACCTACTTATCTAAAGTGGTACTCTTAGTTCATGCAATTTTGAGTCAACCTGCACAAGGCAGGCCTGTTTTTAATGAATAGGGTAACTGTCATGCATGGCTTCAAGCTGAGCTTGTTTATATATGAGGGTGTATATATATAATTTTAAAAAGCTCTAGGGAAAGAAAGATGATAGTTCTGACTGACTTTTTTGACTTTTATTTTGGTTGTAATTTCTTTTTGTATTTGAAAAGAAATTTAACAATTGTATTTCTAGGAGGAAAAAAAATTAAAACCAACCAACAAACGAACCAATCTAGTGCTTTGAAGCCTTTTAAAATCAATAGGAAGACTGAAAAATTTAAAGTATTAACATAATCTTTTCCATTTTAATGCATTTTTTTTTTGTACTGACATTAAATATTTAATGGAAACACTTTATTTTTCACGTACAGAAGTCAGTTATGATGTCAGCCTGATATTCACTGATGTGGCAGCAGCTCTTGTTTATATCTCATTGCTGTATAAATCTTGCTGTGTTGGGAATTACTGTAAAAGTTCCTTAGGGGACATAAAGAAATGCAATTCAATCATTTCTCTGGAGTTATTGGTTTGATTGCATTTTATTCCTATTTTGAATAATTAACAATTTATATTTAGCTGTATCATTAGCAGTTTATGCAGTTTTATTAGTGCTTGGGAGTTTTCATATAGTAAATAGTTTTGCTAAAATTTTCCAGTTTGCTTTGGTCTCTGTTTTTTTTTTGGTGTTTTTTTTTTTTTTTTTTTGGTTCACTTGGGGAAGTTTATCCCCTGCTCAAAGAGCACAACATAGCTGCTGTGCAATTCCAATTAGAGCTGTAAGCAATCATTAGTTATGAGTAACCTTGGAGTGCAAGGAGAGAGTTTCTCCTTTAAGGCAACTTTATATGTCACTGTTCTATTTTCTGCTTTAAGAGGCAGATTCCTAATTACAGCATTACATTCTAAACCTTTATAGTAACATAGTCCTTCAAGCTGTTTGTGTTCTGGGGAATAAAAAGCATAAACAAATATGCAGATTTAGTATGCTTGAAATTTTTTAATAAAGCATTCCTATTTCTGTTACTATTGTATTAGGAGATGAGGTAGAAACCAGCAACCCAGGTAACCAGGCCTGCAGCACTGGCTTGTGAGAAGAGGCTGTAGGTTCCCTCTTTCTCAGGACAGGGTGAGGTGATGGCCAGGCTAGTAGATGCAGTGCCTGTGTCTGTGTGTGTGCATCTGTGGAGGGGAGAGATTGTTCAGCACACCTCAAAAACTCTTGGCTTCACCCCAACATAGAAGTAGAAACTTTGAGATGGTACACACTTTCCCAGGATGATAAAATTGTTCTGCTACCAAGTTGTAAAGCTGCTGATAAACAGAGACAAATTATTAATTCACAGCACAGGACTGTGGGTGGATTGATGCAAGTACCTGCTTTCAGCTGTTTTGATGTATTTTGCAACACACTAATGTAGTGGCTGCCCATACTATGTTGAGTCAGAGTATAGCTCATAACACTGCATATTTTCTTCTACCATTTTGCTGTTTTGACATTAGTAATGTAAGATTTTTTTTTCTTTCTCCAAGTGTAGTTTTGAGAGGATGCCATTGAAGGTATAAGGGAACATTAATTGTATGGGAATGTGGCTAATGAGGGCGGTTCATATAATAACTAAGCTGTGCCGTGCCTAGCAGGAATGGTTAGAAAATACTCAGGATTGCATTTTAAGACAAAGAAACAGATATATTGTCATGGAAAAGAAAGCTATCACTTCTGAAATGCTTTCACTCTGAGATGGTAGCAGTTTATATTATTAACCCAGAATAATATTTTTTTCTTTGTCACTGAACTTTCTGTGACATTTATAGAAAAGGAAGCTTGCTTTATCACAGAACACTAGAAGATATTTGAGAATATATATCTTAAAAAATTCTAGCTGTAGGCACTGAAGAAGACAGAGTAACAAGTTTTCTTTTGTTTGTTTCTGTCTATTAAATTGATTGGGGGATGAGAGGTGGGAGGACTTAGAATTGAAAATTAGTACTGAAAAACTTAAGGTTTTCAGGCAAAAGACAAGTTTTATGTTATTTATCAAGGGGAGGTAATTGTTATTGACAAAAGAGAGAGCACCTTACATAGTCTGAGGTTCTGATGTTATCCTCTGCATTATTGGTGCATAAGCTTTTTTAAGATAAAGTACTATTCTGGAGAAAAACTGAAATGTTGTGTCTTGACCAGAAAAGTAGGCTTCTTGTTCTCTATCATCACTTTCTTGAGCATCAGTTATTAGGAAAAAAGGGAGAAACCATTTTGTGAGAAGGAAGCAATGCATAAGTTAAATTGAGGCCTAATAATAATTAAATATGATTCCTATGTTTTAAATGCCTCTAAAAATTCTGGGTTAAGTTCAATGGATTTTAGTGAAACCAGGATCCAATAACCTCTGTGAATCGAGATAATATCAATATACAGTAATATCAATATATTACTCTATTGATATGGTTATGACAGGTATTTTTTTTGTTGTTCAGAATAACTACTACACTTTTTTTGCAAAATAAAGGGGAAAGTTTTTATTCAACTCAAAAATTGACCTTTTTTTTTTTTTTTTTTTCCAAAAAATAAATGATCAGAAACCTGGAGGACTTGATGTGCAAATTGAAGTACAAATTAAAGCATCAGGTTTTGCTTAAAGAAGTTTTTTCATTTTCTGCTAATGTGGCTTTATAGAGCATTTTATTTAACTTGTTGGTTTTGTGAAACTAGTATTTATGCAAATATATGACACAGATTGCTTCTTTTACTGCTGAATTTTAGTTTTCCTAATGGAGGATGCAAACAGAATACAGAACATAGCCAAAACAAACAGCAGCAGAAAAACAAACAAACAAACAAACAAAAAAAAACAAACAAACCACCACCAAAACAAAAACACTAATACAGGACGACATAAAATGATTTATTACATATTCAAGGGTTTTCTTTGATCTGTTCTCTACTATTTTAGTTTTTACTTCAGGAGGAAGTATACCCCCTTCTCCTAGTCATTCCATCAGCTCCATTAGGATTGTATCCAAAATATGATTGAACTAGAAAATAACAAACAGTAATGTTGCTCGTGCTTTGCTGGGGAAAAGCATGCATTTGGCCTAAGATAATTCAGGTGTTTGAATGTGGCTGACTTTGTTTGAATGTCTTCAGCACGTAGTCATCTAGACTATGTGCTGGAGACATACTGATGCTGATAAGTCCTGGCACTATATTTTTATGAGATCTGGTGAGATAACAGCATAAATTAATATGGCTGGATTATGTGGATGATGCAATATTAATCAAACTGAAGTTTATTGAGACAGGTCTCAAGTTGTTCACTTAAAATTTAATTGTCCATTTGTTTTTTTAAAGTAAATAAGTGATCTGTTTCTAAGATTTGTTTGTACCAAACCAGCAAATTAAACGCTTATAGGAAGTTGCAGTTCAACCATGACATTCTTCATTGCAATGAAGCTCTTTTGGACATCACAAATAGAGCCAGATTGCAGATGAAGAAGCACCAGTACCTGTTCAGAAACTGATTTAGAGTTAACAGGGGGACAATTTTACTATGCTGCAGTGCATAAAATGTTGTCAGTGCAAAATGTTTACAACTGGTCACAATGCTGATAAATACATTTTTATGGATTATCAGCTTGTAATGTGCAGATAAAGGCAGCAGAATTCTCGGTTTTATTTTGCTTTATTTTATTTTGTCATTTTAATATGATTTAGAATAAGTCTGGTAGGCCATTAAGAATCAACAGCTCTACATAGTTCTTAGTTACACTGATGTAAATGATAGTTTTCTGTCTTTCGCAAAATTATTCCACAGTTAGCTACAATTGGTAAATTGCTCTGTATGCCTTATGATACTACAGAGATACAAAATTAGAGCAAGTGATGTAAGCATCAAACCTTTTCTGGAAAGTATTACCTTTTTTTTTTTTAAAAAACTGCTTTTGAAAATAATAATAAAATAATAAAAACAAAGTATACAAGATCTTCATAGCATAGCTCTACATCCTGGAATAACAAAAATCTCTTTAATAAACACCAATTATTAAATTTACCTCAAGCTGCTTGGGAATAAAGAGACTATTGCTGGCATTGAAATAGTGGAGTCAGTGCCTGGGGACGGTTGAGTTGCTAAGTTTTAAGTTCCTTAACTGAACCTTCTTGTTTAAAATATTATAAACCTTGTAATCCTCCATTAGTTATTTCTTGACATCTTTTACCATGCACATTAGCACAGGGAAATATAAGCCTAAGGAATTCTAATCCTGCTCAGTGTGAGAAACCCCACAGGCCCTATTTTTATCTTGTTGTTGTTGTTGTTCTTACCTGAATAGGTCAAGAAGGCTGTGAATTAAAATTGCTGAATGTTAATTTTCTGACAGGGCACCCAAGGGCAGCTTCAAAGCTGCTTCAGTCCTAAAGACCTTCCTAGGCTGAGAGGGTGTCGTCATCACACCCAGGAACCACCAGGGTAGGGTGGGACTCTGTGGAGCTGCTATTTCTAGCTCTGTCTTCTATGCAGAGGACAAGGAAGGAGAACAGTAGAAACTGAGAGCCATCCTTAGTGATATCCTGCTGTTCGTTATAGATCTTTCACACAGGTTTTCTTCTTAACCAGCTGGCTTTACTTGCTTAAGGGCCCTTTGGACTGGGGAAGAGAAAATCTGCTTTGCAGTATTGGCATCTGATTTGTCACTTGTGGCTTCTGAAGGAGCAGGAACAGAACTGCAAATACCAGACGTGCCCTACTGCGGAGTTCTGTCTGGGACTGCGTTGAAGGCGGGTGCCTTGTAAATAAATCCTTTTTCGTGTTAGCAGGAAGCTATTGATACAAGGCTTGAGAATTACTGTGCTAAGTATATGGTTTTCTATCTCTTGATGGATTAGTTACTTTGTGTCCTACAGAACAGTTAAGCTTACAGTGTGGATTTTTATGGTTTAGTTAAATATTTTCAAGGCCCGATGAGCTTGGGAAGCTGGTTCCCCTGGTATGCCAGTACCACCTGCAGGGTGCCTTTGTTCAGTCTGGGGGTCGTGCCCTAATGACTGTGGCTCTCTATGCTTTTAGTGTTTCCTTATTTCAAGGCAGCTGTTCTGGCTGAGCAATGGTGTAGCCAAGTTAGGAGGGAAAACATAATGCAATACTAACTGTCTTGATTTTTCTCACAATGCATTGAAATGTAGGAGCACTATTAGCAGTGATGCTTGCAGTTTGAGTTTTAGCATTGAGTTTTGGGGATATGTTTTACTTTTGTCTTATTGCTTCTTGCATCCCTAGGATGATCAGTCTTAGGGAAGAATCATGCAGTTCTTCCTTTTTGCTGCCCCAAACTGGCCATGCCAGAACCACAAGCCACCAATTTTCCTGGAGACTCATCAGAGAGGATTTTCACTCAGGTGTCCTCAGGGAAGGACCAGGGGTCAGAACACAGGGTGGTGTGTTTGGGGGAGGCTGGGGGGAGGGGGAGGTTAGTAGAAGAAGAAGAAGAAAAAAAGTACAGTTCTAATCTCAGCTAAACTGAATCTGAGCTACAAGCAAAAACATTTTTTTTTCCTCTGAAATAAGTGTATTGTGTGTTTGCCTGTCTCTTTTGTATAGGTCTTTCTAGCCACTCAGCCTAATGTCTTGTGTTTGAGCATAATTTGGAACACACCAACAGGGCTAAAACATATTCTGTGTTATATTATAAATTCCAGAATTTGAAGCACACTGTGGATCCCCTCATCCCCACCCTGGTTCTGTTTTTTCAGCACTGCTGTAAAATGGCTGCTAAGGTAGATGTATGTGAATTCAGTCGTATATGTTTGAGCACTGTTGTTTTTTTTTGTCATGCTAGCATGATAGTCCTCAGAAGCTAGAAATAAATCCTTCATGATTGCAGAACAAGAACTGAAGAGACATAACCAAGACATTTGGATTTAATGTTGCCCCTCAAAAGCTCTTAAATGTGAATTTGTAGAGTTAGGCTGTGGTGGTTTTTGTTTGTTTGTTTGCCTCTTATGGTAGATGAAGATTCTGCCTTGTTACTTTAGCTAACAGTTATATTTTTTATACTGTCAGGGGTATGTCTTTTCTGTGCTGATGATTTTCCAGATCTGCGTGTTAACAGGGTCTCTGTATCGGTAAGCATGCTGTAAAGCTATGCCATTTCGAAGTGTTATCACCAGTTTTGCCTTTTTTTCTGCCTCACTGGGATTTATGGAAAAGCCTTGCGTAGGCTTCTGATTCTGTTATGTTTCTCTTCTTCAAAAAGCTGAGCCACACAGATTTTTTCCCCCTGAATTGTGGGAGAAATAGTCTGTCTGAACAATGGTAGAAGAATTATGGGCAGACAATGTGGATCCACAGGCATTTTACCTTTTGCAGAGAGAATTGGTTAGCAGTTCACACTAGAAGTTGAGTTAAAAGCACCGTTGATTTCAGGTCGAGTCAAATAGTTCTGTATTGTGGTAGGGAAGTGGTCAGGAACAATGGCTGTGGAAGAGACTGGATTAACTATGGTGTGAAGACAAATACTAGCCAGTAGTAATGCAAGTTAAAACAGCTGCTTGGAGTGGCCAAATGCCAATGAGGCCTACAACTTGACAGAGATTTTGCTGGTTTTGCACTGATAGTATTTTTTTTAATAGATATGGATTTCAAGCACTGTTGCATTGCTCTTGTATTTGTGTATTGCAGACCTCACCAGAAGAAAAAGCAGGCTCATCATCAGTGTAAAACAGTCTTTGTAACTGGGTTCATTTTTGCTGATTAGCAAGTAATGCCACTACAGTTAATTCCATTAAGTTTTCAGGAGTGTATTTACTGCTATATGTTGACATCTTGGTTGCTTAGAATAAAAGATGACTGCAGTACATGCTGTCGCTGTTCACCTGGCTCTGCTGCGCTTTCTTCCAGTTCTTTCCTTCTTTTAAGGTACTTGCAGAATTTTAGGGAACTGTCACTTCAGCTCTGAACACTACATTCACTGTAATACCGCTTCTATTAGGCACTTTGCATCTGACATCTGATCCATTATCAGAAAGAAACTTAAATCACTGGAGAAAAGTAATTTTTTTTTTTTTTTTTTTTTTTTTTCCAGTGATCAGTTAAGCACAGGGAGATTTGGGCAAGCCAGAACTCCTAAGATATACACGTATAAGCACACTCTGAAAGCAAGGGCATTTGGGCATCTTTATGAAACACTGCTGTGAAGACTTTTCCTGACATGATCTGAAGAAACTCTTTCAATGATTCTAACAAACCAGTCTTTGTATTTTAGAAATGTTCCTTTAAACTGAGCTAATTTTTTTTTAGTGTAGGTTTTTTTTTTTTTTTTTTTTTTTTTCCTGCCAGACATATTTCTACAGCTACTGTGTAATGATGCAGTAAATTCACCCAGGAACTTGTTATAGTTAATAACCTGTAAAGGGCAAAGGTATTTGGACAATGCTCATTAAATTAGACCTGTTTCTATTACTAATAGGGTAAGTTATTTCTTATTTTGTCCTTCAAATAATATAATTTTATAGAAAAAAATAGAGGTCAACTTATTTTCTACACATTTAATTTTTACAGCTGATGACTTCTTGGTAAATAAATAATACCTTGTTTGGAAGACAAGCATCAAATGCAAACAATTATCAAAGATTCATGCTTGAAAAGCTACAGCTGCCTGAAATTCATAGCAGTTGATCAACTTTTTGCTGTTTTCATATATTAGCAACACACTGGGGGTAATAATTATGACCCTGACTGCACCTATGCTTCTAGATAGATTTACTGGTTATATTGATTCAGTTAGTGTTCCTCTGTGACTATTTCATAAGAAGGTACCATTTCAGAAGAGAAACAGCCTCTTATTTCCCTTTCTGTGTAGAATGCTTTTCTACTTTTTCTGTGTGTTTGACTAGAATTACCTTTTCTACTATTACAATCTATAAATTAGAGAGATGAACAATAGAGCTGAAATATATAAAGGCTTTGTCTTTCATAGCCTGTCAAGTCATTCTTCAATTCTTTAATAATCTAAGTCTGGAGATCGCAGTGCGAGCCCTACTGTAAAGTAAGTACTCTGTAAGAGAACTGTCTCCATTTATTGGAACAAATGTTTGTGCAGTTGAGGTCAGAAAGGTCTTTGGTAAATTCTTGCATATAGAGTGAATTATTTCAAAGCCTGTAAAAGCAGAGATGCTGGGGGTTTCCCAGGTCAAGGTTTATATTACAGGCAAAAGAATTTGTATTAAAGGAATTTGCATTATGTGCTGCCTCCATTTAAAAGACTTTGGTTTTCAATCCTGTCTTTCTCTTGACCTTCACCCAGAATAGACTGTAATAAAAACTATTTTTAAGAGTGACAAAAAGGAAGTACAGACACTGCAGCCATAACAATGTGAGATTACCTGTGGATTTATGAGCAGGGGAATGTTGCTGTTTTGCTTATAGCAATGAATCTGTCCTGTGTTAATAAGCAGTCTTGTCCCTGCCCTGGCATCAGCAAATCAAAGTCATTGTGGTGTTCTCAGCCAGAGCTAGCTGCGTACAGGGGCAATGAGCTCAGCTATCTCAAAGTAAAAATGGAAATTACAAAATGCCTATTCATACTTTTTCACTTTTTTTTTTTTTTTCCTGCCCTAAAATAGTGCATCTACAATTCACTTGAAAATGAGTTTCTCAGAAAAGGAGCCCTCAACTTGCATGGTCAAAGAAAGCAACAGAGACCTCATGAATCTCTTGGCATTCATCTCTTATTCAGATAACCAAGGCATAATAGACTGCATAAATATTCCACCTTAGGTGGAAGAGGCTGCATAAAGCCGCTTTCATGCTTCTCTTGTTTTACATGAAATTGGGGCTTGGAGAGGCCCTGATATCTTCTTTTTAGGAAAGGACGAAGAAAGGAAGGGAAAATGATCAGGATGACGGTGTGTGATACTCCTCTTGTTGGCTTCATTCTCTGTGAAATGAAGAAAAAAATGCACATAGAGAAATTAAAATAGGCTGTTTGCATGTGAAAACTGTATTGCTAAGGTTATGCTCTGAAATGCACTATTATTTATATGATATATGCTGTCTAATTTTTGTGGTTATTGCTGTAGCAATTGTAGGTAAAATATACTTGTACGTACATTTGTGGATTTTAAAAGTAGTTTAGAGCTATTTAAAAGTAGTTTAGAGCTATTTTAACTTGACATTTTGTGAGATCAGTAAAAATTTTAATACAGCTTTTGCAAGTTAGGCTATAATATTGATATATGACTAAAAGGTTTTTTTGACGCAGAAGAGAGAAAAAATCTAGTTTACAAGTACTGCAGTAGTAAAAGGAATGGAGTCATTTTTATTTATCTAAAATCAGAGACTCTCACCCTGAATACAGTAAAGCTTGTAGTTTGCAACCACAGTGAAGAATGCACCTTTAAGATGGTAGCTTTGCTAGGCAGTTGCTTGTGTTGTTTAATGTATCTCTGTCTATTTGTAAATAATTCCCTACAAAAAAAAAAAAGTCCAGTGTCTTAACACCTACTGTCAGGTTTAGGGTACATTAGTGGCTTGCTGGTTTACTTGCTATGTACACAGAGCTATGCTCAGCAATTTTGACTACATATGCCTGGTTGCTTAGATATTAAGTTAAGTTTAGATATTTTTCTGGAAAATATTCTTCTTTTACCCAGTGGTTGGTGACTAATTTATTGCCTATTTACTGTAGCTTTGTTGTCTGTGACAGCTGGTGAGCGATGTGCCAGCTGTGCCCTCTCTCAGGAAATGTGGAATTGTCTCCGGGTATTATATGAAAGAACAACTCCATGGTAAAAGGTAGCAGAAATAAAAACCCTTACCAGCTGTATTGAGATGATTAGCTACAATTAAATGACGAAGGGGTGGGGGACAGAAACTAACAACAGATTAGTTCTTGACTCCCATTTTGTAGCTGTCTTGAAGGTCATGCTTCCTCAGAGATGTATGTAAACAACAGCGTTTAATAGTCTCTATAAGCATCAGAAAAAACAGGATAAAACAAAAGAAACTTCTAAACATGTTTACTGTGCCTGCAATTCTGCTTCCCTTCTGTGCATAAAATGATGAAACAAAAGTTAACTTCGTAGCATCAGCTGTTCACAGGTAAAGGTTTTCCAACAGACAAGCTGAAAGGATGATTTCAAAGTGTGCATTGATCTTTTATTTATTGAAATCAAAGGGAGGGGAGGGTAGAATACTTGCAATTGATATAGCTGACTAGTGTTGTCCTAGAGACTACAGTTATTCCTCTGTGCAGGACCACTCATTTCAAGCTGAGACCAAATAATTTTTCCAACATGTTTCCATCTTTGAATTGTGAGTTGCTGGCAATGCACCTTTCTCAGAACTGGAGTTGATAACGTTTTAAAATCTACCATCCTCCGTTCAGTCCCGCAGTTACCTTGTAAGTAGCTCTTTATCAAAAGGTGTGAGGTCCAGACTTCCCAAAGTTTTGGGGCTAAGAAGCACTTAGTTGAGTTCACCAGCCTGCCTTAATACCATTTATTCTAACCTGCAGAGTAAAAGGTTTTGGTTTATCTGAACATTTATAAAGTCTGAATTAGCCTGCAATGGATCACAAATTGATTGTAAAGAAAAAGCAATACTTGATCTGTATCTCTGTCATGCTCTCTCACATCCTATATGGCATCCTGGGACAAGGAGAAGACAATCTCTAATGGTAAATTGTGGATATTAGAATCATGAAAAATCAAACACATTGTTCTTGGAAATGGGTATGTAATGAGGAGTGGTAGCTGTGATATGAGCAAAGGCAATTCTTTCACTTGTGCTTTGGTAAGGCTCTCAGCAGCAGCCCTACTTATTTTGGCACTGCACTTAAGGAAAACATGGAGCAAAGACAACAGGACAAATGTAATCTTAGGTTTGATAAACTTTGAAAGAAGGTTAAAGGAGAGGAATGACAAGTCGTCATCTTTTCTGGTATTGAAAAAGACACAGTCGTCCCCTCCAAACAACCAACTACAAAACTCAACCAGCTGTGTTGTGCATAGGCTGGCACCCTAATCCCTGATGTTAGATTACAGCAGTCAAGGATCTGTGTATTGTGCAGAATGTAGCAAGCGGTAGTATGGCTGTGAAGGTTTGGGGCTCAGGACTGGTCTGTGCTGCACTTTGCAACAACTTGTTGTGCCACCTGGGTTGTCTGTAGTGTGGGTTGAATCACCTGGATGAGACATGATGACATTTTTCTACCTGTAAGGGTGATCATTGCTGTACAGACAAGCAAATGTGGGTTACCATCATACATGTGTTATGGAATGAGATTAAAAATTCAGTGTCAAAAATGTTAATGTCAAGAATAGCATCTGATATGTTTTCAGTAGGGAGATGGACCAGATGATCACTTAAGATGCTTTATAGCTTTCCTGTGATTTGTAAGATAGATATTTTTCAGGAGTTCTTTAAGCCTAAGGTTGGTCATACTGACCTCAGTGTTGCGATCATGGTACAGCTGGCTCACAATTTATCTCATGCTTGTAGATTTCTTATTTTATAGTTCAGATTTTCTATCTGAAAAATGAAACTTAATGAGAAGCTTAAAGAATGGCCCACACCAGTGGGTTAATAGAAAGCAGAGTGAGTTTACAGCAGGAAGGAATGTGGAACAACAGTATCTAGAGTAGCAGGTAGAGCTTTTGTCTTTACGTTGCAGTTTGTTTTTTATTTTTACTGAATCTTTGTTACCTCTTCACCAAAGCAGTAGTAGAGTTCTTTGTTCTTTGGTGGTCTTTGTACTTGCCTTTCACATTTGGCAGGTTGTTTCTTCCACAAGTTGGAAGAAATAGGATTAGGTGAAAAAGATAACCAAAGAGCAAGTGAAGAAAGGTAAGATAAAAGTAATGGAGACAGTTCAGTTGTGAAGAAGGGGGGGGGGGGAAATTGCCCAACTAGTAAAAATAAAGGTGATCAGAAGCAATATGAGAGAGGGCAGAGAATAAAGACATATAGTAAAATGCAGGAGGTGCAGTCTGTAATTTTTGTCTGATCTTTTACCCACCTATTCCTTTTACATGGCTACAGTGAAGCAATATATAGTTTTAAATAAAAAGCACAGTTCTTGTAGAGTCTTGGAATTCTGTGTACCTGATGATAAATGCACTTTTATCTCAAAACTACAAAGGCCCATACTGAAGTCTTCCAGTCTATATAAGAAAAAATAGATATAGCTGCTTTACTGTCAGAGCACAGGTGGGGTTGACACACCTTTTAGCCTTTGGTTTCCCTTCTTCTCTGGCTAATGTTTTTTAATGGTTGCTTGGGCATAGCTGGGCTGGCCGTGGTGGTGGCAGAAGGCCCACAAGACACCTTCCTGCAATTGCAGAGATGTTGGCACTAGCAAGATGCTATCTGCATGATCTGATGGATGCTCCCTTGGCTGGTCACATAGTATTCCTGGGGACCTAGCCCTGCTCCTTTCCTGCTCTTAATGGGAGAGCTCTTCTAGGGAGAGCATACCCTGAGGTCAGGGTTGCTGTGATGTTTCTATTTCAAGGCTAAAGGGCACAAAAAAGTCATTTTTTTTTTATTTATTTTTTTCTTGCTGGACATCATCTTTGTGCCTGTCAATGATAGGTTGTTTATTTGGGGGTCTGGTGGGAGTGTTACTTCTCAGTTATATTGTGTGTGCTTTTTATAAAAATGTAGTGGGTTTATGTGGCAAGGTTTTGGTAGCAGGGGGCCATAAGGGTGGCTTCTGTGAG
>CM021739.1:1426688-1445814 GCA_011075105.1 Heteronetta atricapilla | reverse complement strand
GGAAAAAAAAACCGCTGTGCCACACAACAGCTGGGAGAGTGAGAGGAGTGAGGAACAGCCTTGCAGGCGCCAAGGTCAGAGAAGAAGGAGGGGGAGAGGTGCTCCAGGTGCCGGAGCACAAGTCCCCTGCGGCCTGTGGTGAGGCCCATGGTGAAGCAGGCTGTCCCCCTGCAGCCCATGGAGTACCTCGGTGGAGCAGGGTTCCACGCTGCAGCCCGTGGAGGAGACCACGGTGGAGCAGGAGGACCTGCACCGATGGAGGCTGCGGCCTGCGGCAGACCCCTGCTGGAGCAGATTCTGGGCCGGACCTGTAGGCCATGGAGAGGAGCCCACGCAGGAGCAGGTGACCTGGCAGGAGCTGCTGCCTGTGGGGGACCCAGGTTGGAGCAGTTTTCTCCCGAGGGATGGACCCCGTGGTATGGACCCATATCTGGAGCAGTTCTTGAAGAGCTGCTGCCTGTGGGCAGCCCATGCTGGATCAGTTCAGCAAGAACTGCATCCCGTGGGAGGGACCCCACTGCAAAGGGGGCGAGAGTAACTGAGAAAAGGAGCAGCGGAGAAAGAAGCGCTATAGACTGACCATAATCCCCATTCCCCAGCACCTTTCAGGGGAGGAGGTGGAAGAGGGTGGATGGGGGAAGGTGCTTTTGGTTGCTTTCCGTTGTTTCTCACTTCTCTAGCTTGTTAGTAATAAGCAATAAATCTCGTGATCTCCCTATGCTGAGTCTGTTTTGCCCGTCATAATTACTGTGCGATCTCTTCATCCTTATCTCAACCCTTGAGCCCCTTTCATCGTACTGTGTGCAGTTCTGGGCACCACAGTATAAAAAGGACATGAAACTGTTGGAGAGTGTCCAGAGGAGGGCTACGAAGATGGTGAAAGGCCTGGAGGGGAAGACGTACAAAGAACGGCTGAGGTCACTGGGCCTGTTCAGCCTGGAGAAGAGGAGGCTGAGAGGAGACCTCATCGCAGTCTACAGCTTCCTCATAAGGGGGTGTCGAGAGGCAGGAGACCTTTTCTCCTTTAACACCAGTGACAGGACCTGCGGGAATGGGGTTAAGCTGAGGCAGGGGAAATTTAGGCTTGACATCAGGAGGGGGTTCTTCACAGAGAGGGTGGTTGAACAGGCGCCCCAGGGAAGTGATCACTGCACCAAGCCTGTCTGAATTTAAGAAGAGATTGGACTGTGCATTTAGTCACATGGTCTGAACTTTTGGGTAGACCTGTGTGGTGTCAAGAGTTGGACTTGATGATCCTTAAGGGTCCCTTCCAACTCAGGATATTCTATGATTCTATGTATTTTCTCCCTGTTCCTCTTTGAGGAGGGGGAGTGAGAAGAGTGGTTTTGGTGGAGCTCAGCCATCCACCTGAGTAAAACCACCCTACCATGGGATATTAAACACCTTACTGATCATTGCTGAGGGACATCTGAACCTAGATCAATTTTGTCAGATGGATTCCAACCAGCTGCAGTCTGGAATGGGAAGTGCGGTCCTCTGTCAGCCTTGCAGGTGTAACTGACCAGCTTCCCAAGTGAATTCAGATTCACTTTGAAAGCAAAGGCTGAATTGCCTGTTTCACATTTCCTTTGGAAGACAACAGTCAATCAAATCCTTGTAGATTTTTCAGCTGTGAAGTCATGCTCCCCCACCTCTGCCCTTCTCATGGTTCAATATACCAGAATAAACATTTAAAGAAGAGATTTCTCTGAGATTTCTCCTGTGATTAAATTATTTTACTGATAAATTGATGCAGTGATGCATGAGGACAGTGGAATGATGGAATACATCAACAGGATAAGTTAATTATAAAAATATATTAAAGCCTTGCGTTTTTTAAAGACAAAAAATAAGCAAAGCTGCACAATGGGAGCTGGATAAGCTAAGAATAAGCATGAATTTCTCTGAGGGAAAGGGGTTATTATTGGGGAGATACAAGAAAAATTAATCTGCATTGGAAGATGCATAGTAAGGTGGCCAACGACTTACACCTTAGGAATTAAAGAAAAGGGTTAAATGATACAGTAAAAGATGTAGACAAAATTATTTGCAGAAAAAAAATGCTGATACATGGGTACACCAAACTTGTATATTCTTCCTGCAGGACATAGCTGTTGGCAAGTTAGTTTTCTAACCACACATCTAACTTCAGGAAAAGTAAATGCTTGATATACAAAGCTAGATAAATTTGTACCTGATTGGGTAGGGTGATAAATGGATTTTGAAATAATTTAAACATAGAGATTACTAAGTTAGAATTGCCATTTGCCCTTTTTATTATTCAGCTTGCTCGACATAAGTTTTATCTATATCTTTCTGGAGAAAAATAGGAAAATGAAAAAATAAAACTTGTATCATTGGTTTTGGTGTTTTGTCAGGTTCCTTTGCTAGTCCACATGGCTGATGATGAGGCACAGCCTGAGAGTACAAGGTTTATATTGAGCTGTTTGGTCACACCTTTCTACTACTCTTAACTTTACTCAAATATGCCTAATTGGTTGCAAAGGCATTATTGTTTCTTGAACAAGTTGCTCTAATTTAAGCCAATTAGAATATAATTACAGTATTTTATGCTTAATTAGACTCTCAATTACTTTCTTCAGGCTAAGGTTATCCCTGTGGCTCTGTATTTTGAGATCTCTCATCTTCCAGTGGAAGATGAGAAAAGGTAAAATAAAAGGGCCTCTAAATTCAAGAAGTGCTGCTATTTTCAAGCTCATTAAATAACTGTTCAGGAACTTGGCTCTTCCATAGTTCATTTCTTCCAGATCATTGGAATGAGAACCATATGGTGGCGATTCACTGCACTTGCATTTCTCAGGTTGCTCCATTATTTCCTTCAGTGTTCAATCTCTTTTAAGGCCACACTGTGAATTCTTATGAGAAGTGCTCTTGGAATAGAAATTTCCTCATTATCCCTTATGATAAAGGCTTGTGCCAAAAACTCCTTTAATTTCTTGTCCTTATTTTTAGTTCTACATAGATGTCTAATCCAAAAAAAGGCTCAGAATTGCACACACGTTCACCTTGACATTAGAGCATTTAGATAATTCCCTGCATACAGAAATCTCAAACCCATGATATGATGCTGACTTCTAAAATACTGATGTTTGTGAGCCAGCTCTGGACTACTTTCTTATATATTTAAAAGTATTGTGTTCTGTGTGAACAGCTCTGCTCTTATAGGCCTAACTGAAAAAGGAAGCAATTGTGAAAATATTTAACAATGAAAAGTGTGGGGAATAAAATACTTCCGTGCCCATGAAATCTTGAAGTTTAAGTACTGCTCTATGGTAATTCCAGTGGAAGTACACCAGCAATGCATTTGTCCCAGTACCATCAGCCTGAATTAGTGGCTTTGATGTTAGACGCAGATGTGACCTTTGAGGTCACCTACCAGTTAGAGAGTTTTCTTTAATCTTTGCTCATGAGGAATAGATACTGCATAGATACTGTACTCTTTCACTCACAAGAGCCTTATTAAACCTGTATGTTCAATATGCTGAATATTGGTTATATTCAATGTGCTGAACTAAATGGCAGATATTTATTTATTTTTTCAATGGCAGCTGATACTTGGTGTACTTTGAACTTCTACGGGATACTTAAGTATATAAAGAAAAATAATTACACTATTCTGTTTCTTAATGGATACTGAGTAGGTATTTGAGTTTATTTTCAGTATGTATTTCCAAATATAATAAATCAGCATATGCTGTTATGCTGAAAAGTATATTTAATAAAAGTTACTGAAAAATTAGAAGTGCGGCAGCTACTTTAGGAGAAGGAATTTTTAGTTAATAGATGTATTCAACAATATTTAAATAGAAAAAATGAAGGAATTGGGTCTAGACATAACGTCAGGTAACACATCAAGGTCTTGGACTTTTCCTAGTGCTACAGCACAAGAATATTGTATCAAAGAATGAAAAGGATATATCTATCAGAAATAAGACCTTGATATATTATTTATTTCATAGAAACAACAGGCTTTTTGGCTGCTTTGGAAGAACACAGTGGCTACGTTACATTTTCTGGGGGAGAAAATTCTGGCCCAAATCAACATCAGTTAAACATCTTTTGTTGTACAGGCTTTAACCTGTGATAGTGCCCTGGGTGTTGCGCCCTGAGATACTGCATTATTTCCAGCATTTTTTGGTGGATCAGGTTGGACATTAGGAAAATTGTCTTCTCAGAAAGAATGGTTAGACATGGAATAGGCTGGAATGGATGGAAAGAATGGTTAGAATGGAACAGGTTGCCCAGGGAGATGGTGGAATCATTGTCCCTGGAGGTGTTAAGGAAAGGGTACACGTGGTACTTAGGGATGTAGTTTAGTGGGCAACATTGGTGGTAGGAGTGTGGTTGGACTAGATGATCTTAGTGATCTTTTCCAACCTTAATGGTTCTATATGTTAGCACTACTTATTTCTCTTTATCTACATCAGGGGAGCTGTGAAGAGGTGTAGAGGGGGTTATTTTATATTTTTATCTGGCAAAACCCTATTCAGTAGCTAGATCTTAATGTTTAGAAGGAGGGGAGGGGAGAGAAACTTTCACCTCCTGATGACAGATGCAGTTATTTCATTTTAATACTAATACTTTATACTTGAACTTCTGAAGAGCTGACATCGTGTAGAGTAAAAAGGCTTGATCTTCCTCACTGAGTACTCTTTTTTTTATCAGTTGCAAAACGAATCACCATCCTTATGATTAACTACATTTGAGATTTAAATGTACAGGCACTTAAATAGGGGTCTGAGGTTCACCCAGATGGACTGACATAAAATGGCAGAAAATTACATCAATTTGAGACTGCCCCTACTCTAATTACATCTGCTATACAGTATTTAGTGTTACAAATCTCAAATTTGTGACAGAATAACACTTTCTGAACCACCTTTTCACTGCCAACTAATGCAATGTGTAATTCTACCTGCCTGGGATCTGTTCTTTGGGATTTATATCCCCTGCAGGTGGTAGAGAGATGCTGCAGCACTGCAGATGTTCAAAAATCTATGCAGATCCCTGTGAGCTTATTGTCTAGCAGCTGCTGATGGAGACTAATGGCACCCAACTATTTATAAACCCAGCTATTATGTTTTCTAATTCAATGGTTTTAGCGGCAGAGAAAGCTGATCTCTCTTGTTGCCTGGGGCTTTGAAACCTTGAAACTTGCTCATGAGTGTTGCAATTCTTGACCTAATCAGCAGTGCTAAAAATTGGAAACAACAACAACAAAAAGCCTTGGAATGAATTTTTTTGTTGGTGGTGGTGGTGGTGTTTGTTTGTTTGTTGTTTGTTTTAAAGTGATGTGCTAATCTCTTATCTTGAAATTGCTAAATTGCTTTTCTGCCAGAAAGGAATAATTTTTGTTGCAAAGAAAAGGACGTCTACAAAGCTGTTGATATAAAGTAAGATCATTAGGGTTAGTTTCTAGTTTTCTTTGTTATAACCCCAAAAGCTAGTATCAATTTACATAGTATCCCCAGATTTTATTAATACCTGTTGTTATATCCCTTCAAAAAAATCCAGATCTATTTTTAATCGTTCTGATAATTTTCTGTTTAGTTTGAGTCTCTGTATTTTTCTTTGTTTCTTCATGCTACATGTGGATTTTCCTTAAGTGTAATTATCTTCATTTCTCCTTACATTTCTAACATGCTACAGTCCTCTATTTAATCTCATTAGTGAAGTCCTAATAGTGCTTTTGACAAAGGCAATGTTACCTGCTTTTTTTTTTTTTTTTTTTTTTTTTAATGTCAATTAGTGTTCTATGACCTTTCATCTGCTATTAGTGGTTCCAAAGTAGGAATACAGAAAAGAGTACAAAGTAGTTCTGTACAAGTGAATGAATCAGTCTGCAGTGTTTTCTGGAAAAGCAGTTATGAAGCAAAATTGAACAAGGCAGGCATTGTTTTATGAAACCTAGATCGATTAAACATACCTGTAGCTTGCACTAGGAAAAAAAAAAGTTTCTTTTCGTGAGTGAACTGAGATAAAATGTGAAAAGTTAACACAAGGAAAACTTTAGTTTTCAAATCTGCAATTTAATTTTTAATGCTACTTAATAAGCCCTGTTTAGCACGAGGGGTTAGCTAATGCAGTTTCTGTTAGCACTTTTATTGTAAAAACACAAACAGCCTTCAAAGAAATGTAACACATACTTCTGTGTAAATCAGAACTAATCAAACATCTACGACTTCACATTTTATGTGTACTGGAGGTCTGGGTAAATGAGCAACAAAGGAGAGCTTAAGCGGTGGCACTTTTCTGTACTTCCCTACTTTCAGCTGTTCGCCATCCATATGTCTCGTGTATGTTTAGTGATCCATTGCTAATCTCTTCAGAAGAGAACAAAGTACACGTAACACTTAATTTTCACCTGCTTTTTGGCACAGATGCTTTACCCACAATGCCTGCATAGATCTGATTTGTTTCAGAAAGCTTATGTAATTTGGTTGTATGGTTTGAGGATG
This sequence comes from Heteronetta atricapilla, assembly GCA_011075105.1. Classification (NCBI taxonomy): domain Eukaryota; kingdom Metazoa; phylum Chordata; class Aves; order Anseriformes; family Anatidae; genus Heteronetta; species Heteronetta atricapilla. The sequence goes on along the minus strand of CM021739.1, from coordinate 1,439,335 downwards.
TTTTCCTTCAGGGGATGTGCGTGCACTAATAAACAAACAGCTTGCATTAGAAATAATGTAGCATAGCATTATTTCAGTAAATGTCATGGTATTAAAGGGATTTAGAAACAGATAAATGGGTAATGTAGAAAAAGCATCTCTGAAGTTCTGCAGAGTGTTTATGCAAAACAGAGGGTCCCTAGGACAAGATTTGGCTAATATTCAGCTGTTCCAATTTCCTATTCTAGCATCCTTTGGATCTTCCTTCCAAATGTCTATTGAGTGATAGCACTAGGTGGTGTTCTCAAACAAGAGGTTGTGTTTTGCATTCTGCACTTATCCAAGTATTGTGTGAGTTTTTGGAGAAAATTTTAGTTCAGATAATCCAAGACTGGTTTGGCAATAAGTAAGGTTGAATTTCTGTGAAAAGTTGTTGCTTACCAGCTCTGGGTTATGGATAACTCAAGAAGGTGAGACAAGCCTGGGGTTGCATTCAGCTCCACACTGCTGGCTAAGGGTGTTGTGAGGGTTTTCATCATCCAACCAGCTATTCCTGGAGTCCACTGAAAGGACTGGGACTGAGCATCAAGTAGCAGAACATCACAAAAATAAGCAACCTCCTTCTGTTCTGTCTCTATCACTTTATGGCCAGAGAGGAAGCTTGCTGTGTTACTTGAATGTTGTGGAATTTGAAATTTAAGTAGTTGTAAGTACCCAATTGCTGCTTTTACATTTTGGGAATAGTTTTGTATTGTTCTTTTACTTTTCCCCAGTGCTTTAACTAATGTATTTGGATACTGCAGTTCGAAAGCAGAATGAGAGAGACGCTTAGAAGTCATGAAGCTAGGTGTTTGATTTTAGTGCACGTAAGGTTCCAGCTGATGAATTCCTAGTAGGATGCATGCTGAATTTTGTACCTAGGCAGACTGAGTATGAAAACATTCTCTTTTCCTGCATGCTACAGAACATGTGTGGTTTTTCTTTTTTTTCTCTTCTCCTCAAAAAAAAAACAAAATAGCAGCAACAACAACAAAATAAAACAAGAAGCATACATTGCTTTTTTAAAGGTCAAAGAGTCTGCATGGAATCGTACCCCATTCACACCCTATCGAACTTCTGAATGTTGCTAAATGTACTGAGAAATAGTACATATCATCATCGCTGGGTCAGAGAAACTGGGAGTACTCAGACATACCAAGGACTATGTACTCCCAATTTTTTTGATCCCCATGAATTAGAACTACTCAAACTCAGTAACTAGTAGCAACTTCTTACACACTCTTTTTCCTCATCTAGCTAAAATTAAATCCATTGCTCTTGTCTTTGTGTCCCTTCAGATCAACATTCTTCTGTTGTTGTTTCACTATGCAAGTGTTGTCCCTTACCTTTGACTGAATGTTGCTTATCCTTTGGATTGGAGAGGGTGCATTCCCAAGCTAATGCTTTGTGTACTGCTGGAGTTACCAATCCATATGAGTTTGAATTCAGGATCTATTACTTCAGCAGCTAAATAAAGGAAAGGGAACGAATATGAACCATGTGATAAGTGCCTGCTGGATGCCATCCAAAACTGTAACTATGTAAGAAATGTAGACTAAGATTCTGCATATGAATCAAATATTCAGACTATATAGGGGAAGGTCCTCACTGAAAATTAAACTTGGTGTGTGTATATACTTTTGAAGTGGTGATGGGCTCCTGGACTAACTAACTGGGCCATAAGCATTGGGAAAAATTCAGTTAATGTCAGCTTTTATTTTCAGTTGTCTTGATATCCTTACTATTGATCACTGATCAATGAAGAAGTAATACAGTTCCCCCTGAGGCATGTTGTGATGCTGACATATCAGCATTATTTACAAACTGTTCAAAGCATCTCAGCCAGAAATGTATTGGATATTAAATGACATTAAGTCACAACAGGATGCAAATTAGTTTTCTCCTCTCTAGTGATTTAGAAGGCTTTCATCATTTGTGAATTTTGAAAATTAAATTTAATTCTGGGTCAGAGAAACTGCATGTTGATCTATTGTCAGCAAGCACTGTTTCAAGGGCAAAGTGCGACCAAAATCCTTTTTCAGTTTATCAGAAATTTATGCTTGGGAGTTCAACATTATTTCAATCAACTACCACCTTTGAGTGTAAGTTCCTTTGATGGCTGCTTAGATATTTATTTCTGTGCCATTTCTGTTAGAAATAATGAACAATACAAACTCGATTGAAAGAGATGCACACAGTTGTAACAATCCAGTGAACACAAGGCTCTTGTTCTGAGTGTTTGGAACAGAAATCGGAAGCTTTCATGGTTCCTAGGGTTTTAAGAATAGTATTTAGTACCTTAGTGAATTGCAGTGGTAGTAGAATTTGTTCAGTGAAGTCACAGGTGTTTTGCCTAAGGAAGTCCAAAGACCATAAGTGTGCAGAATGTGAATCATTTGAGACTCATCACCTTAATCATCCACAACTCAAGTGCTTGTATACAAGATGAATTCATCCCAGAGAGATTAATTTTTCTCCGTGGCCATGCTCAGAGTCCTTGCCAAGAATTTGGAACTCCAGTGCAGTTACACACACTAAGAAATAGAGGACGAAGCTATCTCGTCTGCCTCCTTAATGGCAGTTGGGAACTGATTTTGTGAGCATTTTTATATTAGTTTAGAGTAAATAGTTTCCCTTAAGAAGCGCTGAAGGGGATTTGGAGGCAGTCTGTTGGCCTTCCCTCTGAGACAGACTAGCGGTACTCTTGAGCTCATCTGGATTTGAGAAGCCATTTTAAAGACCGAAGTCTCGGTGCAAGTGAAAAGGGGTGCTTTGCACAACAAATGTACAAAATGTTCATGTTGGCAGTTACATTGTGAATGAATTTGGGCTTCTGAACTACACTGCATAGCTTAGTGTCATGCTTCTTTGGCTGATATTGGAGATAGTGAGGTATATTCTGTTTTGTCCCGCTGCAAGATAAACCCCATGAGTATTTTCTGTTTATATGTCCTGCATATATTAGCCTGGATTGTTGCTGCCATTGAAAGCAGCTTCAGAAGTCATTAGGCTGTGATGCATTGTTTTACTCATGAACATCATCTGCAAGATGTTCATGGATGTTCAACTTCTATGCTGCTATGAGGGCACTGTTTGGGGGAACCCTGAACAGCATCAATGCCTCTTGCAGTAGATACTTCATGTTTAAAGCACCAAGTTGAGCATGGAGTGCCATCGGAAATAGGGGGCTGTAACCTTTTTTGTTCGTTTCTTTCACATGCAACAGCACCGTTTACGAAAGCAAGTGTTGATAACTGCCTATTTCTTTTCTACAACAATAGATAAACAAGAGCTTTGACTATCAAACTTCTGAAAATTATTTTGAATATTTTGTGTTTGATCAAGCTCTCATGTGGAATACTTGCCAAATGCTGCTTTCAATACAGTTCAACAAACCTAAGTTTGGCTTGAGTTAAAGCTAGTTTAAAGGTGACTGGCTAACAAGAGAGGTCCATCCTTGTTATTGCAGTGGTGCTTAAATTTGACATCAGGGACTACTAGCAGCTGCCTTTGCTGAGCTCTACTGGCTGCTCTCGGAACTGCTCTTAGAGGTGTGTGGATGCAGGTAATATTTTTCAGTGATCAACATTGACAAAACTGGCAAGTACTGTGGCTGCTAGAAACAAGGGTGGAATGTCTTGCTGTGGAGGTCAAGAGGGAGTTATGAAATCTTTGGGGCTGGTTTAGTTAAAGATGTAGAAATCTGGTAAGGAAGGCAGTTGTTCAAGCTGTCTGTATGTACTTCAAAACAAACAAAAACTCTAATTTTCTTTGTGCAACATTGATTTAAGCTAAAGTAAGGTCAAACTGAATGGAGAATAAAGCCAGAGTAAAAAATGTGTATGTTTGGATTTATGCTAAATTTACACATGCACAACTGAGGTTTTTTGACATGACTTTTAGAATATTATGTCAAGATGGTTGCTGTGGCCTGGGATGTTCTGCAGCTGTGATTTGATGTTAGTTTTTTGGCATGAATCCATTCCTTTGAAACTGGTTTAAAGACGACATAAATGGTGACATAGTCCTAAAACCATATTGTACTGATAAAACATCCTATAAAGCTACATGACATTTTATCTTGAAAAACAGAAAATTTCTGTAGAAATGGAACAGGCTGAACTGGATTCAGGCCACCTTTATTCGAGACTTCTGTACCCTTTGCGCTATGCGAAGCTAGGAGATTTCAGGGTACTGGAGAAGCGGTATGTAAGCTGCAAGCCAAACTTTACAAGTGGAAAATGGCACTAATATTAGATCTAGCAGCTAACCTGAATCCATTAGATTCTAGTTTTCAGCTCTGGTGCTTTTATTAAGATTGATAATATTGGAGCACTTCACATCTCTGGTCAGTGGAGACTGCAAAAGGCCTAAAATTATTAGGGCTGCCATAAATAACAGAATAGGACTCTCTGTGGTCAATTGTCTGTATAGATAGCTTACATAGCTGTTTGAATCCAGCACTGAGACTGTTGAAGTGACTATTGGATTCATTAGCAACATGTGGCCGTGTAGTGCTGCGGCAGGAACCTGGAGGTGAGGAACAGCAAACATAAAACCGATCTTTATTGCCAGGTCAGAAGTCCTCTGGAAGGAGTTTTTTCAGTGTTTCCAGTTCTCGTTAAAAAATCCTAGATGGGTTGATGGAGATTGCTGCCATGTGACACTGCAAGAGGCAGCGTTGCATCCTGCTGCCCTCCAAAGCGAGGTGCTGGGATCTGGGCAGGCAGCGGTGGGCGCTCCCTGTGTCCTCTGCAGGCACACGCAGCAGAGCCTTTGGCCCAGAAGTGGAGCTGCTAGGAGACCTGAAGCTCTGTCAGCTTGAGAAGGATCCTGTTCAGCTGCATTAAATGTGACATCTTTCAGCAGCTGTGATGAAACTAAGGAACTACCAACCTTAGTAGCTTGAATTGCAACAGTCCTCTCTGGTGGCTATAGCTCAACCATAAATACCTATATATATGTGTGTGTGTGTATATATATATATATATATATATATATATATGTATATATATTTCCCCATGGTATGTGGATGGGGAAAAAAAAAGTGGGGTAGGGGAGAGAAACATTTTTTTTTTAATGGCAGAACATTTCAGTTGGATGTTTTCCAAATAAAACTTCATTTAAGGTGGCAAGGCTTGTTGTGGGCAGAGAAGGGTAAGAACAATTCTGTTTTGATCGGACCTGAATTGATATTCCTCCCACCACCCCCCTCATAACGGTTCTTTTTCTTGCAAAATTTCTGTACAAAATGAAATGTCTCAGAATGTAATTTTAACATAGCAAATTTGATAGATGTGACTAAGTTCATGTGTTTATTTGAGGCAAGCTTGACTGTAAATTCCTAGTGGCTAAAGAACAAAAGCATCTGACAAAGCAAACATCTGACATCTGGTACATTGTTGAAGCTACAGAATTGTTTCTATGGATCCAGCTTAGTAATTAATACAGTTTAATGGGCCATAGAATACTGCGTTGTATAATATTAAAATTCATCTGTTCATATATTATTTTACTGTGTTACATAATATTTCAATTTGTGCTGTTGAAGTACATAACTATCTGCAGGTTTTCAGGAAAGTAAACAAATAGTTTCAGAAGAAAGGACAAGGAATTCCTTACAGCAAGCAATTTACAGTGTAAACAATAGAAACCCCAGCTTCATCCAGAATGCTTCCTAGACTTCTACCCAAACATTGACCATACAATATTGTGTGTGTAAAACATAATGGAGTAAGAGTCCAAGGCACAATTTTTTTCTTTCCTTTTTTTTTATATGGATGTGATTTTAAAGATATATTAAGTAGATAATTACAGTAATTTTTATTTTTAAAAAAGCCTCTCATGCAGTATTTCATTAATACGGTGTTACTTGTATAGTGTATTTGTATAAAAGCCAAAAAGCATGTGATGAAAAACTCTAGAAATATTAATTAAAATAGACGGTGTAAATTTACTATTTTGATACATATGTTTTGTTGTGTCTGTAGATACCATCAGAGTATCAACCACCATCAGAGATCAAAGTTTGATGTCTTAATTTGATGTAGTTGAATTGCACTAAGGAAACCCACAACAAAACTGCACTCCCTCTCCAAAGAAACCACAACCAAACGAACAAACAAACAAATAAAAGTACTTTAAGTTATTTGCTTGTATCTAGAAGCATACTGGACATATATACGTCCCCAAATAACTCCGAGAAGACACCCCTTTTTACTCTTGTAATTGTTAGTTTTAAAAGAAACAAACATTGCAACTTTCTTTTTCAGTACCTTGAATTATTTCAATTTTGATCCCCCAGTAGAAACAACAGCAAAAATCTGTAGGTGAACCTTTCACAGGTACTATGACTCTCCTGATCCCAAGCTGATAGGCAAATGATCGCCCTGATCACTTTGTTACAACGGCAATTTTAGGGATGAGATTTTCTGTTCCTGTTGTCATGTCCCCTTGGAATACTCTTGCTTCTAGAAAACATTTTGTTAGAATTTACTATTTGCTGGCTGAGTATTTTCACCTATAAAATCCATAATCCAATTGTATTATTTTTCATGAGAACATAAAATCTTTAGAGGCTCGAATCAAAGTCCTGTTGGCTTGGGCTGTATCTCTAGGGGAAGGTACAGGGACAGAACACATCTGTAGTGATACTTTACTATAATACTCTGTCAGTAAACAATTTACAGCTGAGGGATTTCCTGAGCCAAATGTGATTTATTTAAATTTAGTAATGCTTTGTAATTTTATTTTATTGTATTTTACCCATGAGCTTCTCAGTCTTCTCTTTTAACATCTATAGCACCCCAGAGCAAGGAGTTCCACAGCTCATCCAGCAGCTGTGTGAAAGAGCCATTTTCTTCAGCTGATTTTGCAACTTCACCTTGTAGGCATGTAGTGATACTTCCAGTCCCATTCCCTGTGATCTGTAATTCAGGTGCTGCATGACATTTTTTTATGCATTGAAAAACTCTTGACTGATTTATTTTAAGTGAATTTGCATAACTACTTTTCTTAATCAAAGTTTGGAAATTCTACTTTACTGCACTTTCAATTCAATATTTACAAGCAAGATTTGTGATCCTGAAATTAATAGTCTCATCTAAACCATTTTGCCTTTTTACTGCCTTGGTGTTCAATTACACTGCGATCTGATCCATTTACTCTGAAACTGCCAGCTGCTGGGGAACTCTGATGCTTCTGGGATTCCCTGCTGAGTGACAGTGAGGTCTTATTCTTATCCACTCGCAGCTGAAGCATCTGGAGCATTAAGCAGTAAGTACAGCATCCATTTCCTCCCCTTCCTTGTTGTAAAGCAGAAAATAAGCAGAAAATACTCGCCCTAGAATGGTTCTTTTTTTTTTTTTTTTTTTTTTTTTTTTTTTCATTCTACCAAATCAGAGCAACACTGTGACCCACAGTTCCTAGTTCAAATAAAATTTAGAGTTGGTAAATATAAAATGCTAAAATAAGCAATAATGTACCCCCAGCACTTAAAGCCATCATGACCTTGTTGATTTTTAAGGTAGTGATGTCAAGTTCACAGTGCAGCTTTTGGTGCTTTTGTAAAGCTGGCCATAAAGGGAGACCAGCCAAATCTGGAGATTTGTAATGGTGAGAAAAGTTTATTAGAGTGCTGTAAGGAGGATTGCTGATTCTGCATGTGTTGGTAGCTCTGTGTTAGGAATTACACCACGCAGAACTATTGCCTAAATCATCTGAACTCATAAGAGTTGAGACAGCATGAGTTTCTTTCAGGAGAAGTTGTGGCAATGGGTGACTTGTATGGGGGTATGCTTGCATTTATATATATTTATTTATGTATATAATTTAACTCTGAGTATTTTGGTTATAAAGGACTTTTCTAGTAAGATCATTGGTATGGATGAGGTTCCTTAAATTAGAAAAGTCCTATTTCTCTTCCTGTTGTCACTGTAGGATTTATCATTGAATTTTTGCTCATATTTCCCTTATAAAGTTTGACTTTAATATATTATTGCTATTCAGTATAGCAGTACACTTGCATCCTTGGATTTTGATTTCAGGCAGTGTGTACTTTTAGCAGGTTCTCATACCTCCTTCTTCCTAGTCATGTGTTCCTGTCAATCTCTGAGGCCAGAATCTTGATGATATGGCACAAAATGGTGAAACCTGCATTAACTCCTCATCACGTTACTGTGCCCAATATAGGCTCTGTCATTCTGAAATTGTTTGGGTCATGCATGTGTTTGAATTATGGCTCAAAAATTTACTATCTGTTCAGTTGTTTAGGGAGCTGGAGTACCCATAATGTGTAGAAACAGTATTATACTGATTTTTCAAACCTCACCTGTGCTCTCAGTCATCACTGTTGATTTTAAAGTGAAACAAAGTTTGAGGACTGAGTTTCTTCTCCTTTGACTCCATTTCTCTTATTATTTTGTTATGAGCTTTGGGCCAGATGATATTTAGTCAAGCACTAATGAAAGAAAGCATTAGCATGAGCTGAGATTTTAGGAGGAGGCTGTCTGCCAGCTTCCATTCATAATTTATTTCTTCCCATCCCAAACACCTGTAGATATGGCAGGAAGGGTATAATATTCAGTTGATTTTGTCTTCCATAACTACTGACTAAAATAAGAACAAAAACCTTTGGGCTTCTGCTGGCCATGAAGAAGCTGCCAATATGTGATTATGACTTGTAGGAAATAGCTCACAAAATCCTAGCACAGGCTGGTTATGTGGCAACAGACATTAAAAGTGCAATAACACTTATGGAAACTAAAGATATATTTGATAACTTTTACAAGGTTCTAGAGTTTTATTACCTATGGATTTTTTCCTCCTCTCCACCCCTTGCAAAACTTACACCGCAAGAATCATAGTGCTGCAGGAACCTATTTTGCAGGCAAAGGTATGAAAAATAGGACAAATAAAACTTTCAACACCATAATAAAAACGAAACTTCTAAAAATCATTTTTCTATTAAAAGAAATGTATTACGTGTAGAAGTCGTAGTGCTGTGGTTATATAAATAACCCTTCAGACCCTTAGAAATAATGCCTTTCTAATTCATCATACCTATGAGAGCTTGATATTGTGCTACATCATGCATTTCTATACATGCCCTATGCATGTATATATTTTTATTAATATTTGTGGTCAGTTGCAGGTTATATGTACCTCTCCTTCACATCATATGATAAAATTACAGTTTCTCTCAACATGTGCTCTTCCTACCTTGCTCATAGATGATCCTTGCAAGTCACTCCTTTCACCCGGTTGGATGCAAAGAAATGAGGCAAGGATTTTGATTTATAAATATAAAATTTTTACTTGTTGCAACTGTGAATTGATAGGTCTGCATTTTCCTGTAGTTTAGTTCTTCTCTGACATGCTGTTACAGTTCAAGGGATCCTATGGGATCCTGAATTTATTCATTTGTTTGGGAATTCAGCGTTCTTAGAGGAGAATCAGTGTTCAGTCAAGATATGAGGGGTGTGGTAAGTACACTGTGTACCAAAAGCACAAAGAAAATTATTTCTCTATTTAACAAGCTGAGAGCATTCTTTTAAAGAAAAGAATGTTATTTATTCAGGGCAGCAGTACTATACAGTGACTCTCCAATATGTGCAGTGCTCAGTGAAAGGACCTAAAGTTTGTAACAGGGCTGTGACTTTTTAATTGTAAAAACTTCAGAGTTGACTGTGTTCATGGCAATCTGTATGGAGATATTCTCAAAATAGTTCTGTAGTATTCCCTTATTTTAGAGGAAAGGTGTTTGTTTTTATCACCCCTCTGAAATGCTGTCATCTGCTGTGCTGGGAATTCTCCCAATACACATGAAATAGCAGAGTAAAGACTACTAGAAAATTTACCACCTTCTTCACAATCAGATTGTGTCACGTGAAGGGAAAAGACAGGTACGTTGGTACAGTTCTGACTCATTTGCTGGCATAGATTTGAGAATTACTGCAATTGGAATAACTGCAAACTGCCTTATGTCTTAAGTTCCAGATTTTTTTTTTTCCTCTTTGCCTGGTGACCAAAGTGAGCAAAGAAAAAGAAGGGCTGGTCATTGGTCACTGAAACACAGTTATACAGCAAGAAAAAAAAGAGAGGAATCAACTCCAAATATCTAGCAGAACCCAGGAAAGTCAATGGTAACAGGTTCTGAATGGGTACAAAGGTGAATGAAAATGCAGAGGATTGCCCTTTAGAAAGCATGTGAGAGAAGAATAATAAAATCTCCACCTTTTTACAACAAATTTCAAATCCTAGCCATATGGAAAACGGTCAGAGTTGCCTGTCCTAGGTTGGTCTTTACCTTCTGGCAGTTGATGGGCGGTTTTAATCGACTCCTCCCTGTATTAGTCACTGCGTCCCTGCAGAGGACACGCACTCTGGCTGGAATGAGGTGTGCAAATCCAAGCTGCTGTGCTGTTTCGCAGCCATTGTGGCACTTCTTAAAAATTAAATCTGAGAATGTGCAAAATATCAGTTTTTGATTCATATTAAAGACACTGAGCTAATTAGATTAATGCATATGTAAATGTAATTAGGGAGGACTTGCATGAAAATAATTTAAAATTCATCTTGATAAATATTTGACTAATTCCATAACAAGGGTGACATTTGATCAGGAAGCAGTTGCTTAGAGCTGCTTTTAATTGAAATGCCACAAACATTTGAGGAGGAATGACTTGTTTATATAAATTCTCTTCTCAAAAATAACAGGGTGAGTGCTAAGTTTAGTACTTCTTTAGAAATGCCTGATTAAGAATCCATTTCAAACAAGCACAGTTTCTGACCTTGAAGACTTCCCCAGCTACTCAGTTGTCAGCATTTTAAAACACAGGCTGTGTGCAGCCTCTGCATGACCGGCCAGTGACCAGAGAGCTGTGTGTGGTACAACAACAGTAAAATCAACAGCAGTCTAATTATGACAGCCCAAAGCTGTTTATAATTATAATGCTTAATTATGTGAGACACAAACAAGAAGAGAGTTCATTTGGTCAATGTTCTCTACATTACTGTGTTCTGACAGGAGATAAAATCTCTGTACCAACCAAGTAATTAAAACAAAGTTTTAAGCTATTTATATCCTCTAGTATTAAACCTCATAATTGTGAAATGTAATGAATAAAAACGAGAAAACATTTTACCTTTTTTTTTTTTTTTTTTTTTTTTTTTTTTTTTTTTTTTTTTTTTCCCCCAGAAGACACCTGCAGCTTCTGGCAATTTTGCTCCTTGAAGTGGATTCTGAGCCAGGTGGATCTTGCACGCAGCTGCCCTGGAGGTATTTTTCCATCTTTTACCCTTTTTCCTCTCCCATCTGAATCCTGAGGACACTGGTTGGTAGAGTCCCTTGGGAGGCGGTTCTGAAGGGCAGAGGAGTCCAGGAAGGCTGGGCGCTCTTCAAGAGGGAAATCTTAACAGCGCAGGAACGGTCTGTCCCCACGTGCCCAATGACGAGCTGGCGGGGAAGAAGACCAGCCTGACTGAACAGAGAATTGTGGCTTGAGCTTAGGAGAAAAAAGAAGGTTTATAATCTTTGGAAAAGTGGGCAGGCCACTAGGGAGGACTATAAGGATGTTGTGAGGCTGTGCAGGGACAAAATTAGAAAGGCCAAAGCTCATCTGGAGCTCAATCTGGCTACTGCCGTTAAAGATAACAAAAAATGTTTTTATAAATACATCAACACAAAAAGGAGGACTAAGGAGAATCTCCATCCTTTACTGGATGCGGGGGGAAACAGTTACAAGAGATGAGGAAAAGGTGGAGGTGCTTAATGCCTTCTTCGCCTCAGTCTTTAGCGGCAATACCGGTTGTTCTCTGGATACCCAGTTCCCTGAACTGGTGGAAGGGGATGGGGAGCAGGATGTGGCCCTCACTATCCACGAAGAAATGGTTGGCGACCTGGTACGGCACTTGGATGTGCACAAGTCGATGGGGCCAGATGGGATCCAACCAAGGGTACTGAGAGAACTGGCAGAGGAGCTGGCCAAGCCGCTTACCATCATTTATCAACAGTCCTGGCTATCGGGGGAGGTCCCAATCGACTGGCGGCTAGCAAATGTGACGCCCATCTACAAGAAGGGCCGGAGGGCAGACCCGGGGAACTATAGGCCTGTCAGTTTGACCTCAGTGCCAGGGAAGCTCATGGAGCAGATTATATTGAGAGTCATCATGCAGCACTTGCAGGGCAAGCAGGCGATCAGGCCCAGTCAGCAGGGGTTTATGAAAGGCAGGTCATGCCTGACGAACCTGATCTCCTTCTATGACAAAGTGACGCGCTGGGTGGATGAGGGAAAGGCTGTAGATGTGGTCTACCTTGACTTCAGCAAGGCTTTTGACACCATTTCCCACAGCATTCTCCTCGAGAAACTGGCTGCTCTTGGCTTGGACTGGCACACGCTTCGTTGGGTTAGAAACTGGCTGGATAGCCGGGCCCAGAGAGTTGTGGTGAATGGAGCCAAGTCCAGTTGGAGGCCGGTCACTAGTGGCGTCCCCCAGGGCTCGGTGCTGGGGCTGGTCCTCTTCAATATCTTCATCAATGATCTGGACGAGGGCATTGAGTGCACCCTCAGTAAGTTTGCAGATGACACCAAGTTAGGTGTGTGTGTCGATCTGCTCAAGGGCAGGAAGGC
>CM021739.1:1361729-1426678 GCA_011075105.1 Heteronetta atricapilla | reverse complement strand
GACGAAGCTGGTGAGGGGCCTGGAGAACAAGTCCTATGAGGAGCGGCTGAGGGAGCTGGGCTTGTTCAGCCTGGAGAAGAGGAGGCTCGGGGTGACCTTATCGCTCTCTACAGGTACCTCAAGGGAGGCTGTAGTGAGGTGGGGGTTGGCCTGTTCTCCCACGTGCCTGGTGACAGGACGAGGGGGAATGGGCTTAAGTTGCGCCAGGGGAGTTTTAGGTTGGATGTTAGGAAGAACTTCTTTACCGAAAGGGTTGTTAGACATTGGAACGGGCTGCCCAGGGAAGTGGTGGAGTCACCAGCCCTGGAAGTCTTTAAAAGACGTTTAGATGTAGAGCTTAGGGATATGGTTTAGTGGAGGACTGTTAGTGTTAGGTCAGAGGTTGGACTCGATGATCTTGAGGTCTCTTCCAACCTAGAAATTCTGTGATTCTCTGGGTCAGAGCATATTCTATTCAAAACAAAAGAGTAGATTTGCTATGGCTTGGGATCTCATAACTAAGCCCCTCTCACAGCACACATGGCACTGTCCAAGTCTGTTCTGGGCTTCTTTTATGTTCAGTGCCATAATATCTCCCTCTCTGTATAATGTTTAAATTGAGATTTTTTTGTTGTTGTTTCTTTTTAATACTCTTTTATTAATTATAGGGCAGCCATTGGTGGACAGGTGACTTAGTCTTGTAAGTAACAAATTGGAGAACTATTGCCATATGGCAATATTTTTTGATAAATTGACCTATTTGACAAATATCTGTTAATTATTTTTTTAAATAAATGTTCTCATTTAATACATAGAATATTTCAAATATTTTCTCTCTGAGACCCTTGGGCATTTGTACTTTTTGCATATTAAGCTTGCATATCCCCCCGTTCGTGGGAACGGGATCAGGAATTTACTCCCGATATGCTTGTTATTGTGTATAGTTAAAGGGACATTGAATAAACAGTCATGAAATAAATGCCAAATACAAGAAAATTTCAAAGAAGATCTTTCCCACTGCCCTTTTTTCCCATCTCCTTTGACCTAATGTTATGATTTTCTTGCAAACCTTGGCTTCCTGTATATCAGAATCTTGAGTATTAGCTATTGCCAGTCTTGTGAACTGTGAGTTCAAGAAAACTTACCTTGACAACCTGGTAAAAAGTTTAGTACTCAATATAAATTATGTTGTTTCTTTAGGCTCAATATTTTTTAACGATTTGTAGAGAACTGAAAGCCTGAATTGTAGTCTGAAGTCCTTTTCATCAGTACAGTTGGTGTTTGATCTAGAGATAAATTTATCAATAAAACTCAGTCATTTTATTTTATTAGTAATTTTCACTATTATCCCTTTTCATAGTGTCTGGTAGGAACAACTGGGGAAATCCAATTCAATCATAAAAAAATATGGTTTAATGCAATCTTGTGCCCCCCAGAAACAGTCTTTAAAAAAAAGAAGAAGAAGAAGAAATGTTATCAGTAGGACATCACAGAGAACTGAATCGTTTTGCTAGCTCAAAGATATGCTGCAGATCAGCTTAATTCCTAGTGTGTTCTTAGTGGGATCCTTCTGAAGTGAAAGGGTTTTTTCTAACGTCTGTAAAACTTCTTTTTGCCAACTAGGATCTAAGCAACTGTAAACCGCAACTCTTTAACAGCATTCTGAAAATGTATTTGAAGCATATGGGTGTTGCAGTATGAGAGTATGGGCCATCTGGTCATCATATGTCTGCTTTGCATGCTTGGAGCAGTTTGTCAAGGGGCTCAGATTTTTTTCTGAAGGATTATTAAACAAGACAAAAACAGAAGATTGGTGCAAAGTAGTGAAAGGTCTTGGGCCCCCTTTGGCATGTGCTTCTTCAGTCTTGAGCTGTAATGTAAAATGAATATGTTTACCAAATGTTTACTGTCACTTTCTGGGTGGCTTCAGAACCATATCCTCCTGTTGTGTTGGCTCTGGTGCTCCTCAAAGAAGCCTTACCCTCAGGGTTTAACTACAGGCTCCTGGTGTGTGGCTGTGGTCAAACAGCCGTGGCACTGTGGGCATGGACTTGGGGAGAAAAGTGCAACTTGGTCCTGTGGGATGTGTTCAGCAAACTGGGCCTGCTGGGCCTCCTGTCATACTGCCTCCAAGTTGTGTGGCCTTTACGGTTGCTGCACTAAGAACCTTCAGGAGTTATTTTTAACTGTGACAAGAGGGAGTTTAGGCTTACAGTTGTCTGCTCCTTTCTTTTTGTTCTTTATTTTTCCATGTATGGAAGGGAGTGAGTTTTATATACAGTACAATAGATCTCTTCCAGAACAATATTTTTCTTGACATGCTTCCCTGGATTTTTTGATGCTATAACTAGTTGCATGTGTACTATAGAGCATTGAAGTCTTTGTGGAGAGGACTGTCTTAACAGAAGACATGTGCCTGGAAAGATACATGTAATCATTGAAATCTTCTGGTCTTTATTGAACTGGAAATTTGATCAATACACAGAAAATATAATCAGGGGAATGTTAATAAGAACAGTTGGAATATGCTGTATTGACATGAAAAAGTTTGAAATGTTTTCCAGTCAGAAGCTCAATGACCAGTACACAGGCAGTGATGTATAATTAAACAGGAAGTCATGTATTGAGATGTCTAGCTGTTGTTTCTATCTGGCTAACAGTAAATATGGTATTAATTAATACTTGGGTATTAATATTGAGAATTTTATATAACTTCACTGTTTTCTTGTTTTTTTTTTTTTTTTTTTTTTTTTTTCCCTTGCAAGGTTTCATTTTTTCCTCAACAGTATGATCTGCCAAATTTTGCCTATGTTGTAGACAAACCTGTATTATTATTTGCTTAAAAGGAAGAGGCAACCAGCGAGAAAGCCAAGCTCTCGTAATTTTCTGGTTTCATGTATTTTTTAATACTTCTTGTATTTTTTCTTGTGTTCTGGGCAGAGTGTGTGGGGCCATGCTACTTCCTTTTCTCTCCCCTCAGTCATATGCAGAATCCTGCGATGGTCTGAACTGAAGCAGATGATTGTTGGTGTCTCTTGGTGTGAAGGCAAAGGGGTTGCTGAAGGTTTCTGTAGTTCGAATCCAGGCTAGCACAGCATTACTGATTCACACACATGGTATGCAGTAATGGAGGCACCAAGCACCCCAAAGTTTAAACTGAATTCTACAGTGATGGGCACTTGACAATGAATATATTTTCTGGAGCCATCGCGCTGTGGATTCTCCAGCACATCTGCTGCTAGGCTCTGACCAAAACAATGTCCACTGTTGTTCTTATAAGTTCCTATCACCTGATTTTGAAATAAGAATTTACGCTGCTGAAAAAACATCAAAAGTGTTAATGGCATTTGTGCCAAAAGTAATGAGATTGGTTACTGTATAATCAGCACAGGATGGTTTTGCCCCAGTGTCAAACAGAAAGGAAAACCTGCTTGTAGTTCTGAATTAAAGGCAATCATTCCCTATGAGAATATATATGTTCATGTGGAATACACAGTTTAATTTTTTTAAGTATTCTCCCATATTCAGATTAGTTTTTTTCAAATACTTCTCTGAAGTCTAAGATGACTTTACTGATTTAGATGGTGAACAATATTGCCTGTTATAAGAGCCGATATAAAATATATAGATGGTAGCACATAAATTTTTATCTGTTTCTATAGTAGCTGAACATAGTCACTTCACATATGTATTTTAAAACTCACAGACATAGTTCAACGCTCATTTGACTTCTTGAAAATAAGCATGAGTGACATAAGATGATAATAACAAAAACCTTTAGGCTGAAATTCTGCTTTCCTAACTCCTTTCAGGTTTGACTGAATATAGATCATTCTTCTATGATTTCATTTTATGACTTCAGTTTATCCACAGAGTTGAATGTGATACTGATTGCTAAAGTGTCTTAGCCTCCAAGCATATTGTCCATATTAACCTTGCACCTTTAATAACTTAAGATACTTCTGCTTGTAAATCAGCTTTCTCTCGCAATGCTGTACTGCCCCAGGCTAACAACTGCATTTAGTACGGATCTGAGATTCTCTTCACTGAGTTCGGAGGGACAACGCAAACACAAATGTTTCTGTTAAGAGACTTAATTTGTCCATCTCCTCCCCCCCCTGAAATTCCTGATACCTTCCATTTCCTCATCTCTGCAAAAAATCAGGTCTCTCCTGCCCTCTGTTCTAGCCAGAGCTGTGGCTTCTGGGCTGTGTTAGCCTTCACACTCAGCCATGGACGAGCAATCTCTCCACCCTTCACTGTGCTGATGTCCTGACGGGGTTGCCAGCTGCCTGTTCCCTGCACTGCTACTTTTGCTCTGTTCTGTGTTATCTACTCAATACATTAATGAAAGGATATTTCTAGAAGCAGTAGAAAAGTAATGATATTTTGGAACACTAACTGCTTCCTTGGACAATATTTCACCCATTCTTGGCAGTAAGCTTTAATATTGACGATACTAGCCTATTTATGGCTCACACGTCAGGCTAAAGGCTTTAGATTCAAGTCTAATGGATTGTGATAATGAAATGAGTTTTCCAAATTCTGTTGAAATCTGAAACTCCTACGTATGCACCTTGAGGTGCAGTGCCACTATCTAATGATAGTGGAGCAAGAAGCGAACTCATTTCCTTGAAAAGGTCAGAAGCATGCCAGAAACTGGAAGGATTGCGTAGAGATAGATTTATCTGAATTCTTATTACTTACTTATCGCTCTCCCTCTCTTAATGATCAGGGAGTTGCTGGAGTAATATGTAGGTGGAGATTATTTGATTCTTGTTCTTGCTCATATTGTGGTTGGTTTCTTGTTTGCAGTTATCAGTCCTGCAAAGTATTAGAATTCCAAAAAAAGGGATGGCGGGACAAGCTCTGAATTGCAAAAAGAGTCATTTATGTTTCATTAGTGACATAAGATTAGATGCACTATGCTGCCTGTGATTACTCTTTAAAATATAAACATCTCAAAAACCATGAACATAAAGGGATACTGAATCAGGTATTGTAACTAGAAAATTAAGACTGAAGATGAGTGTTATTTTAAGTTCTTTAAGTACTGAAAAAATAAATATAAACCACAGAGTAATAATGAGAACTCTTCCTAACATCTGCAGCTGGTTTAATGATTTTTTTGCATTAGCTTGTGTTTTTTTTTTTTCTTTTTTCTTTTCCTTTTTTTTTCTCATGTAGATGAGATGAGTTCTATTTTGAGCAGGTTTTGTAAGATTGGGGGGTGGAGGAGCGGGCAGGGGTAAGGGTGAGCAGCATGAGCAAAAGAAAGGGGAAATACTCAGGGAAAGACACTAGAGTGATTGTTGTAGGAAGTATCTTCCTGGTCAATCAGGATCCTTAATTTAAGTCTGCAGTCTGCCATCCAAGCATGGAGTGTCCATGAGAGAGAGAGAGAGAGAGATGGGAGGGCAAAATGTCTGTCACAGATACTGTCTGGCTATTAGGCTGTAGGTCATCACTTGTTCATTGATAAAAGAAACATTGTTCTTAACTGTCTGGGTAGATCTAAAGCAATTTATGAGGAACATAAGTAGATGGTAGTATGTAATTAAGCGCTCAAGTATATTTGGAAAGTGTGATGTATCCTGAAACCTCAATTTTTTGTTGTTGCTTCTTGCATGTCAAGTCTATGAACTGAGAGCCAGGAAACCAATACACATCTCAATTGTTCAGTAAAGTGTGATATTGTAAACACTCTTATCTCTGTGGAGACCTAATAATATTAAAAAGGTGATTGATGCCTCCAGTGTACAACTACCAAAATTAGAGAGAAGTCTTCTTTGTAAAGATTTCATCTGTGTGTGGAAGGTGGTTTTGTTGTTGTTCTAAATGGACGCTTCTCTTGGTAAATTAAAAAGATTGGTAAAGCTCCTATGGAGAGAAATGCACTTCTGAATAGCAAATAATTTCATCGTTACAGTGACCTCTTTCCATTGTAGAAGACCAAAGTTCAAGTCCCTTCTCAAATAACGTTGATTTAGGACTTGCATTTGGACCCTTGGACTGCTTTCTCTAGTCTCTGTCATTTTTTCACCTGTCTTCGATATGTCATTCCACTTGGGAGTACTTGGGATACTTGGGAGTTCTTGAGGCTAAAAAAAAATCTTCAATTCTATGTGAATTTCAGATTTTTTTTCTTTTTTTTTCTTTTCTTTTTTTTTTTTTTGAAAATAAGCTTCCTCTGCAAACAAGCTCCTGTTGTGGAACAATACTCACAAATGAGATTTTTTCTCACACAACTAATCTTCTCTGCATGTTTCAATTTGATTCTGTTGGACATGATTTAATTGATTTTCATGGTTTGTTTTACTGCTCTTTATTACAAGCTACAACACATTTTATATGCCATAGCACAGTAAAATTATTGTATAATAATAATAGTATATAGAATATATCCTTGCATAAACAAAAGATTAGCATCACAATTATTTCTTCTATTATTGGTAAATCTAGTGGAAAGGCTATGTGAGAGAGAAACATAACTTACCTGTATCAGTACTGCTTTCTTTTAAAAAGAGCCGGAATTGTAAATACCTGGATTGGGCATGACAGTTTGTAACTCAGGTGTGTGTGCAAAACCTACAGCAGAACTTCTAAACTGAGTAGGAAGGAGTCCTTTCTGTGGCCAGCCCTTAGTTTCCTAGAGGAATAATGATGAGTTAATATTACTAAGTGAATGTAAGGTTGAATATGGTGCGTACTGCTGCACCTTGTGGGAAAATTAAATTTGGTTGCTTAAACTCCATGTGATTGTGGGTGGTGGTGGTGGGTTTTGTTGGCAGTTGTTCCCATTAGTTTAGGCAGGTTCGGTCATGACATTATGATGGTTGTGTAAGAAAGGGAGTTGGGGAATAGTTAGATGTTCCCTTGGGACAGTTTGTGGCTCAGAGGTAACAGCACTGCAAATAAAAGGTGGGTTTGCTACAACCAGAGTAAGTAGGAAAAAAACTTGAATCTATGGTTGCTGGATTAAATATATACTGTGCATTCCAGGTTATAGAGTTTACACAGCTTTGTACAAAGGTTGATATTAGGATGGAATTACAACACAATATTTTTTTCTTTTAAAAAAAAAGGCAGTTACTATCTGTTTTGTTTTGCAGCATTTGTGTGTTTATAATAATTTAGTATACAAAAAAATTCCTGAGACTTGATTTGATAGATGTCAGTTTCTGTTCTGATTTGTTTTATTCATGCTGATAGCTCTCATTTTCAGGGCTACAGCAATTTTCACAGTGTGGTTTTGTGCTTGTGCTGGCGATGTGTGTCAGCCCTGGAGAGGTTCTGCAAATGGGAAATTACAAGTCAGGATCCACAGCAGGACTGGTCCCTCTGACCTGGACTTAATGTCAAATATTTTATATCAGTGTTAAATTACCAACTTCAAGAAAACCTGGGAAAGGATATGCTTGTCTTCATGGGTTGGAAAATAAAACAAAGTATGCACAGAAAACGTGCATATTCAGTTGTTAGTGCATGACTGTTGTGGTTTAACCACATGACTCATCTCAGAGTGAGACATAAAAGCCTCCTGATGGTACTATCTTACTGCTTGTGTCAGTTTATGCATCAATTATGCCTCTTCCATACATTCTTTGAGTGTGCGGAGTCAGAGCCATTGGGTCCATACCAGTACCTAGTACTGCTTTGTTGCTCATGCTTGGGGAAGGAAGGAGGAAGAGCCCTAACTAGGCCATCATCACCTATGCGTCTTTTGAGGAAAGAAAACCCAGTGTGGGAAATGTTTATTTGCTTCCCTGAATTCAAGGAAATGAGTCTGTTAACTAGGGACTTTCCTTATCTTTGTGAAACTTCGAAGCTATAGAACTTCATTTGCTGCATGTATCTACAGGCACTGCACAAAATCAGAATCTGACCCTCAGAAATCTTTTTTGGGACCTGTAGAATAAAGGTTGTTTTTTACTTGCTTGACTTGTTATTTTCAAAGAACTATGCAACAACTGAAATATTAGCAAGGATGTGCCTAAAACTGCTTTATTATTTTTTCAGTTATCAGCTTATACTTTGTAATTATGCATGCAATTATTTGTATTTTTTATTTCCATTTCTTGTAGCATAACTTATAACCCTGGTTACTGTGTTGCCTGTTATTTACTGCTTCTAATAGAACAATGGAGAAGTCCATTGAGTATCTTATAAATCAAGATTTCTTTGAAGATACTTTTTCCTTTTAATTCTCAACTGTGTCTTGGACAGTGCTTCATGGATTAAATAGAAAATAGACTGCAGATGACTTTACCTGGACAATTTCCTGTTGCTGTGATAAATTACAAGATTATTTGAGCAATACTTGAATGCACTCAAAATAAACTCATGAACATACACTAAAAATGAATTAAACATGTATGTTGTTAGGATTAAAGGGAGATAAGGACAATCATCCTTGGAAAAAATTGCATTGTTACTAGTGGAGGGTGTTTACCCATATTTAGGAGGGTGATCTGTTATCTATCATTTCTGTTTCATTGTCTGTGAATGACAGTATGAAAAATGCTGTGTGTGTACCAAAAACATGATCTATATTCCAACAAGCACCTCATGTAAACTACTATATTAATTATATTGTTGTTACCCTATAAAAAACTCTCCTGAAATGGGTTAAAGCTTGAGGATTTACTGAGTTACAATGAAGCATACATTTTATCTTTTTTTTTTTTTTTAATAAGAATAAGCTCTCCAGGTCCACAAAATCTGCAAGACTTTTATGGATCTTGAACCAACTATCACAACTGTGAATAAGAGCAATGCTATTGTCTCTGTAATTTTTGTCTATGAACAGAAAATGCTATGTAAACTAGCTTTGTTAGTATATTTACTCAGAGCAACATAGTGTGTGAGTTTCACTATGTTGGGTTCGTGTAATGGTCCCCACTGTTGTAATTACTTAATGAATAACTATTCATCTTGTAGGAAAAGCTCAATAGCATAGGAGATGGGAGTGGAAAGCTGTTGTATCAGCAGACAGGAAACAATTACATCTCCTGTGACTTGAGATGGATACCTGGTGTTGGAAGCTCTGCAAAATTTGTTGGATGCTTCTTCCATTTCAAATTAGTGTAGTTGCATTTCTATTGCAAATGTGAACAAAGTGATAAAGCTCTTCCTCCCCAGGGGCAAGACTTATTGAACTTCAGGAGATTCTTGCCATCCGACCTCTCCAGCCTGTCAAGGTCCTGCTGGATGGCTGTG
Source organism: Heteronetta atricapilla (assembly GCA_011075105.1). Classification (NCBI taxonomy): domain Eukaryota; kingdom Metazoa; phylum Chordata; class Aves; order Anseriformes; family Anatidae; genus Heteronetta; species Heteronetta atricapilla. Next base: position 1,417,480 of record CM021739.1, on the reverse strand, counting down.
TGGCCCTCTGGAGAGTTAGCAACTCCCTTCAGTTTTGTGTCATCTGTGAATTCACTGGGGGTACACTCTATCCCCATCATCCAGATGCTTAATGAAAATTTTAAATGTGACAGGATCCAGTATTGGGCCCTGGAGTACTCTGCTTGTTAGTGGCCTCCACTGACCATCACCCTCTGGGTCCAGCTGTTCAGCCAGTTTTTGATCCATCCTCGCCTGCTCATCTAGCCCATGCCCTTCTCATTCAGTAGGACTCAGAATCATAAGTGTGCAAATGTTGAATTGATATCTAGGATTTTGGTAGCCTGAGTGTGGTGATCACATTTGCTTTCTGAACAGGCATAATTTACATCCTGGCTAGCTGCTGCCTTTATCGTCTGCTTAGAAACGTGCATCTCTGCAACAGAAAAGCTTCTTTCTGTCACCGACTTTTTCTCAAGTATTGTGGCGACTGTGGTTGTATTCACTGCGTGTGGAAAAATGCAAGGCATCTTATGCAAAGATTCAGAGTCTGGATACGTATACATTAATTGATGCTTTTTTAGCCAGGAGCCAGTGCTATTACTGCAATTAAGAAGGCAGTGTTTGGAGAGGTTGAACTCTGCCAACTTCAGATGTGGTTTAATATGAATCAAATCAATAAAGTGATTATTAAATCACTTTAATAAAGATGATGAGTGTGATTAAAGCTGCAGATGCTTTGGGTCACAGCAGAACGGATTATAAATATTATAAGATATTGAACATTTTCTCAAGGAAAACTTGTCAGTTTAGGCTAAATAACAGCTAGTGCTTTTGGTACCATATTGTGTCTGGGAATCACCTGAGATTTACAGTGGATGCAAAGGGTGGTAGTTTGATCACGAGAGAAATAATTAATTGACATCTCTGTGACTATATTTCAGCTAGATCATGGCTATTATTTCAGGATGTCTGCAAATCTGGGATGATATAGAGCATTTAGTTGCTTTTGTTTCCCTTTGGTAATGTATTTTTGGTAATTATTAAGCCTCATTTCTCCCAACCCTAAATACTGTGGCAGAAATTCTGCTGCCTCAGTGGCCATGGTATGTATTCACCTGGGAAAGTAAACTTAGAACATGAATTTCCTAAGCAGTGTGGAATGAGTTTTCAACAGAAAACTTGTGAAAGTTTCTTACAATGCTCTTCCTGAATGGCCAAAGATATTTGGATTAGCAATTCTTAGAAATGACACTTATTTACACTTATTTATGCATACTTAGGTGAAGCAATTTCAGAATGCTGATCCTTCACATGTATCAATATTAGAGCCAGTTTGGGTGAGTGTAGGTGATCAGTAACGCTGCTTGTTCTTTCTAATGATTAGGGTTCATTGTCCTGAGTATCATGTTGGCTATGGGTCTTTTGAGTGATTTCAAGAGAGATTGAGAAAGAAGAGAAGGGGAAGGGGTCTTTCTGAACAGCAGCAGTTATGCCGTAAGTCTGGCAGAAGGCCCTGATGAGCATTTGGCATGATTATTATTTTTTTCACTTAAATGGACAGTGGTATTCAGATGATTCTTCAGAGACTCAAGTAAGACCAGATGGGCATTCTCATCAGTTGTTTTTACCACTGTAAAGGGATATGTACTTAATGCAATTATTAAATTATGGTTTTCCTCCTCATTCTTAAGTAGGTTCAATGAAGCTAAAGCCCTATTAATATCTGCCTTACACAGTTGTGTCTTTCTGCATTTCCCCATGAATGAAATCTAACTATTATTTGTTTCAAATTTGATCTCTTTAGCTCGCTGTTTTTACTGTTGAAAAAACAATTGGTCTGTTATTGCTTGTCAAGTCTCCTAGTGTGGCTTCACAGCTGGAGAGGATTTGAGCACACACAAAGCTTAGCTCCCAGACGGCATTCCTCTGACCTGAAAGCACTGAAGGCTTTAGAGCAGCATTTTGCATACAGCAGCTTTGTTCCAGATGTGCAGCACACAAGTCTCAAAGTGCTGCTTGTTACAACTGTGTCAGGAAGAATGGGTGGCTGTGTAAAATTTCTAGATCATGGAACAAGAGCTGCGTAACAAAAATTGAATACATCCCACCCCCAATCGCCTGGCGTATCCTTCAGGAATTGGGTTCTCTGTCAATCTGTTTCTTTTCTCAGTAATTGGAAACCAACCTCCTACTTTGGCTAAGTGTTTTGGGGCAATCATTAACAATGCAGTAGGAGGGAATACCTCAAAATTTTTATTTGAGCACAAAATATTTTTATTAGAAAATAACATTTTTGTAGAAAGCATGAAAAAGAAAGGTTGGGTTTTATTTTCCTTTGTAATGCCTTATATACATATATATACATATATATACATATATATATATATATATATATATATATGTATGTATTTACCAAGAATTGTAGTCTTTCTTCATGAGTGGCTTGCCTATTCTATCAAAGAGACTACCTGTCTGTCCTGAAGCTGGAATGTAGACTAAAATGAATGCTGAAACTGGACAAATGCTTCTGTAAACTCCAGTGATAATTCTGACAGCACTAGTGATAGCCTTTGTTTTGACAGCTGAAGAATGAACCTAAAGCAGGACAGATCTTTGAGATGAACTCTGCATGTGATAGTGAATGAGCTGACTTCAGCTTGCTGGGATGTAGCTGTTATGGAATGATGTGTTGTAGTTCACATATGTGCATGGCATGTTGTTTAAATGTATATGTATATTGAGATATCGGAGATTGAGAATTGATAGCTGATAGTGATCTATTAGTTTCTCTTTGGACACAGGATTATAGGATTTATAGATAAATGGTTTATACCTTGTATGCTGGGCCTCTCTGAAGAGAGGTGAGGAGCCCTGTACTAGTTGAACTGTGGAAATGTGGCCATGGGGGCAACAAACCCCATGGTTGGTGATAACATTGGACTCTTAATGATGAGGCCATCAGGAATGTAAAGAGTTTAGAGGTGATTCAGGAGACGTCTTGTCATCTTGAGTTGCTTGTTCTCCAACCATTAAGACATGGAAGTTGCTGAGTGTTTGCTGGTTGCCAGGCAAAGTTGTTGGCCAATGAACAGTTGGTGGAAAAGTACTGCTGTGGGGTGAAAGGTGTAAGAAGGGAGCCTGTCCTCGATATGGGGAGGCAACAAGGATGATGAAGTTATGCCCTCAATATGAGAGATGAAGTTAGGCCCTCAATAAGAGAGAGATGATATGTCATCAATAAAAAAGTAGCAGTTACTGATCCTAAAAGAACCTTGGTGTCCGTGTGGCCGTTATGCCACATGGAACCACAAGTTTTGAATAACAGAATTGTGTGGTATCATGTGCTTGATATAGAAGCTAGATCCCAGTGTTGTTTTATCCCAGACTCAGTTTCCCTTCTCTGAAATGTTCAGACTGTGAAGAGAGGACGCCTTTTCCAGAGTACCAACTGAGCAAAACACTCAGTGAGCTAACATCTACTTTCTTCTTGCTTGAGGTTTTGGGACCATGGTGTTTCTGAGCTTCAAACTGTGTTCCGTGAAAACGCATAAATTTCAGCTCAAGCTTTTCAGCAGACTTCCTAAATGATCTCTTTGCCTGCAGAGCCCCGTTTGTCCTCTGGTGCTCTCTTGACTGTATTTCTGTGACTGGGTGGGCTGCAACTTCTGAGCTGCCAAATGGCACCAGGTAACTATCTGGAGACATTGCTCAATATAATCTATAAGCCTCCTTCTAAAGCATGTTGTAGGGAGGTGGAATCAGGAGGTGGACCAATATTTCAAAGAGGCCATCTGGGATATGGAGGCAGACTACAATAGCAGATCTTGTACATATTGATTCCAACTGAAAAGACTGAAATTCAAAAAACCCAACACCCTGTGCCACCAGGAGCTAACAGGAGCTAAAAGCTATTGTAAAAGATTCTGCCTTTGAGCTGAAATCGGAGCACTAGAAACAGGTTTGTTTGTTGTTTTGTATTTTTTCTATTTTTAGATATTTTTGTGATAACAACAATAACAATAAAAAAATGCCTTTTTGTAGACTTTTCTTGGGTTCAATTTCCATCATATTTATGTAACTTTGCTCAGAATAGCTTCTTTATAGGAATTTGGTAAATGCTTCCAACATGCAATGTGTCATAACCTCAAAAATCTGATCTAATTTTCTTTTCCACCTGCTTTAGTTCCCTACTGGTTATGTTGCCATGATGCCTGTGGGCTTCATGATGGTTTTCTATATTTGTATGCATATCTAATCTGCTAGCTGGTTTTTAATTTTTGACCTCGCATATTTAAACACCTTACTTCATTTGAACCGTGAAGGATTTGTTCTTTACATATAGAAACAAGAGCAGTGGATGTTCCTTTGTGCACTTTCAATCCAGTTATCTTTGTACAAAAATTGCAAGACTGAAATTTAACTGATCTCCATCATCAGTGTTGCTGCAGTTTAATGACGCTGAAAGAAATTCAAATTAAGATGATCAAATACAAACAGAAATGTGGTAGGTGAAAAATTGTATTTTTGGTGTCTGAGCTCTCTTCAGTTGTACCACATGCTACGCTGCGATTTCACAGTATTTCCACATAGTCCATGACTATTGAAAATAGTAGGACCACCTACCTCACAGTTCATGTGAGAGCTGCAGATGTCTGCTCTTGGAAGAGAAGCACAGAAAGCCAAGGCGGGTGTGTGCCAGGGCAAGCAGTTGCACACTGCATGCTCCCTATCAGCAGTTTGCAACTGGCAGTGCCCGTATCGTCATCCCCTGCCCATTGCTTCCCACCTGAGCTCCTGCTCATCACAGAGAGGGTGGCCAAATCCTGCCCATGTGGCCACTGGTGCCTGGGCACTGCATTGTGCCTGGCTGAGTTGGAATCTACTTTGCTGCTAGGGGTGAGTGAGGTTCATATTGTTATCCGTGCACTGAAGAAACCGAATTGACCATGTTCTAGCAAGATTTTAGGTTACTTCAGTATTCTATACTCTCAGCTCTAGTGGGAAAAAAACCATTTATATTCGTGGTTACTGAATCATGAACAAGAAGTATTTTTATTTGTATTTTATTTAGTATTTCTTCATCCTTGGAGTAATCTACGAGAGTATTGGCATAGAGTCAGAGACATATGAAAGAAAGTATGTCCAAAATAACTGTGATCACTTAAGAACTTAAATTAATAATCAGCTGGCAGGAAAAAATTAATTCCAGAGATAACTGTATATAATTTAAAATACAGTTCTAGTGGGGATTGACCTCTTCATATACTATTACTTGTGTGGGATTTATTAAATTTGCTGGTTAAAATGTACTGCTACCCCTTCCTTGTGAAATGAAAATCTGACCTACTTTTCTCTTTAAAATATATATATGTACATATATTGCTCTATAAATTAAAAAACTAGTTGTGAAAGAAAATGAAAAGTAGCTCTGATCCAAAGAAAAATCATTTAAAGTTTAGTAATTTCTTATTAATACTGAAATCTACGTTAAATACAAATGAAAGAAAATACCCATTGGAACAGAAATGCCTTTTGACTCTGATTAAAATGAGAAAACATTAGAATGTTATATACAAAAGTCTAAAGAAAAACGGTATTTAATTGTTTTTAATCAATTCTGAACAACGACAAAATCTAAGTTATTCAGCCAGTAGCTATAATCAATTTTGGATGGACAAAATAGGCATCTCAACAACATACAGGATTTGCTGAAATATTTCTGGCAAAAGGGATGCAGTTTGTATGTGATGGTGCATTCAGAATGTAAAGACATAGGTTACCTGGGGTGGGGGGGGAAGGAAGCAAGTTCATTAAGAAGGGCCATCTTGTTGCAGATGACATTAATTAGTTGTGACACAGTTTCTGGAAGAGCAACAAGAAAGAGTAGCTCTCAAAATCAAAGCATGCACTGGACTTAATTATCTTTCCTTTCTGCTGTGTGATGTTGTCAGTTCCTCAAATTAGAGCAGACCCCTGGCCAGCTCTGCCAGTGCTGTTGCTTTCCTTCGGAGCTGCGCAGCCACCAGCACCTTAGCATCCTACCCCCAGCTCATTTAGTGGGGAATTGCCACTAGATATTAGTTTTAGCTTGTAAGGCTATTCCAGCATTTAGATTTGCAGTGAAAAAGGTGGTTGATTGGCTTAATGCCTGACCGCATCAGAAGTGGGCCAAGTGCCATATAAGGGTCGGGGGCATGTCTCCAAGTAGGGCACGCCAACCACAAGCTCCATGTCATTGGCACCCTGCAGGTGGTCATGATAAGCTGAGCAGGGAAAGGGCAACCAGTGTGTGCTGGGTCAGCACAGCTTGCCCTGCTCTTCCTTTTGTCCTGGGAAGCTGGTGTTTGAAATGTGACTTCTCTTAACACACCACTTGTGTGTGTAGGAATATGGAATTCTTAAGTATATTTGAGAGCTTAGATTTCTTACCCTTCCTCTGCAATATCTTTCTGTACAATAACAAGTGTTAACGTAAACCTTGATAATCCTGCATCCAGTGACTAATCTACTCCAAACTTGTATCATCACTATCAGGGCAGCATAGAGGTTGAGTAAAATAAACATTGGTGTTTACTGATCATCTTCTGGTCATTGGAGCTACTGCTGTGATATGCAGTCCTCTGTCACAGGTTTGTCTCAGAGCCAGGCTTTTTATTAAATTAATTTTGTATTAATGTTCAATTTTGTATTGTACCTTCATAGTTTTATCCAAGTTTTCATAATATTCTATACTTGAAATGTTCTTCCTATTCACTAATATTTTTTTTAATAAATGCACTGGCAAGGGCATTGCCACTCTAGGCTTACTATCTTCTGCTTTAAGTGCACTATATTTTTAAATATTAGTTTATTAGAAGAGAACTGTAAGTTATGGTATTCTTAATGTTCTGATTTAAAAAAAAAAAAATTATAACAATAGCTACAAAACCGTATTCTGAAGAGCCACTAACAATAGATGTATTTACATACATGTGCAGATGCATTCTCTACACAAATCTTCTGACCTGTCTAGATCAGGTTCTTCCAATGTGAGCTCAGTCTTCAGGGAGTTTTTTCTAGACTACAATAGTGGAATGGGATTCTGAGCATCTGAGATCATTGGTGATAAAGTTACCTTGGACAGACCACTTTAGGCACTATGTAAAGATTTAAGATTTTTCAGCAGTATCAAGAAATCTTAAGTAAGAAGTTTTTAAAAGGTTTAGTTGAAACTAAATGAGTTTGGAAGAACCACATGAAAAAAGAAAACAGCAAATGTGGAGCAAGACAATAGCTTTTTAACATGTAAGCTACAGGATTTATTTCTGATACAATACTTGAAGTTATTAAGGAAAGGAGAATTTGACATTAGCTTTACTTTATTGCTGTTTTGTTTTGTTTTAAAGTTTGAACAGCACACTGTGACATCAGATCAGATCTGGAATATGTTTTCTGACAATCCTGTAAGTGAAGATAATTCACAAAATCCTTGAAACTGGTTATATTAATTTAAGGCTTTGTCAGATAATAAAGAAATGAAAAGCAAACCTTGTGACTCACAATGGTATCTAAACAGAGGACAGGCCATGAAATAAATCATTCACATCCAGAAGATATAAGATTTCCATTTTTCCCTCTGAAAATCTCATGTATCTTCAGAGAGATGTGCTTTGTCCCCCAGGCTGTGGGAAGTTGATGCCAGATGCAACTGAATGTTCATATCTGGCAGACATATCAGGTGAGTCTGAATTATGTCCTTTGTAAGCAGCCTCATGAAGATAACAAATCTTTGCAGATTAAGCTTTGTTTATGTCTCTGTCCCTGCTAAGAACTCTGAAGGTAGGGTTGTTCCTGCCTGAGTGGGAGTTTACAGTACTTGATAACGACAAAGGGTGTTAATATTTGTAAAGTTGGAAATATGAAGTATTGGAGATTTTTTCAATGTATAGCTAAGCAGTCATATACAGGTCATTCCCCTGAAGTGTGTTTGTTTTTACTGTTTTTGTTTGGTTGGTTTGGTTTGGTTTTCTCTCTAATTTTACCTGTGGTTTCCTAAATCTGTTCAGATCTCCCTTTGAACTACTGACATGCATAAACCTGGCTGCAAATAGATGCAGTTAGGCTTAGTCAAGTTTGCTTAATTTGTGAAATTATTTGTTGTGTAGTCTGCTGGTACAGGCTATGTCACAATAGCAAGAGTGGATGATTCATGGTCAATAATCAAATCTCACATGTAATTCCCTGGGAATTAAGGGTATCTAAAAGATGTTTGGTTCAGATTTTATGTTTGTAATTATGAAAAAATACCTATCACATCCACAGAATAACGATTTCCAAATTATCTAGGTGCTGTTTTAAAATAATGCTTAGAATACAAAGAAATACTTGTCCCAGTTTAATGGTATTTAAAATTAGCCAATGCAATCGAGACTATTTAGGTAGGTACAACTTAATGTCAAACTTTTGACTAGAGTATTTAAATTTAAATGTAACCCACGAAGCGATAAATACATCACTAATTAGCATTAATGTAACATGATTACAAAATAAACATTTGATTAGTACATTTAAATTTCAGCGTAATAAACTGCTGAACTAATTAGTAAATAAAGTGCTGATATTGCCAACCTTTAGATGAGCCGTTTGTGTTGTATAAAGGGCAGGTGTTTATACTTACAGTGCCCTACCTGTGGGTGTGAAAGCTAAATAGCCTAGTAAATAAACAAAATATTTGAAAATAACTTTTGAGCCCTCACTTGGATTGATGCAAATTGAGTAACAGGTTCAAAAGACCATGGCTTTGTTAACCATGAATACGAATGTTGAAGCTGAGAGCATGAGCAACTCTCCTGGATCCCTGCCCATCAGCTGAGCAGAGATAGCTATCAAGTCCCTACCTGATCAATTAGCTGATTATGTGTTGATCAATGTGTTTTTTTGGGAAACTTTGTGCTGAAGGAAGACTTTGTGGAAAACATTAGCTTGGTTGAAATATTCATGTCTGGCTGGTGATTCTTCCAGTTGACTGGTGAGTCGTTGAGAGGCCTAACAATATGAAGCCTGGAAGAGCAGCAGTGAGATGCTGTTTCAGATAGATCAATGTTGAAATGTGGACTGGGAATTTCAAAAGGTATCAGCTATTCTTTGAAAACCAACGTGGATGTGGCTCTGTTTTAAGTTTTGCCTAGAGTTGTTGCAGCCGGTGAGTTTCATTTTTCACTTTCCATTTCAGGTACAGTCTTTTGTTGGTAGACTTGCAATTTCATATGGAAGCTGTCTGAGGTTACACAGCATGTAAATGCCGATTATTGAATGAAAGGGGAAAAAATCATGCTAGAGTTTTAGTACAAACTTTTTAAAATACTGCTCTGCTACTGAGTTTAAAAAAAAAAAAAAAAAAGGGAGCCTGGATGTCCCTGAAAGAAATAATATAGAGTATTCATAACAGCATTTTAATTTAATCTAGTCTTCTCCAGTATTCAGGGCTTATGTCCTGGTCTTAGCTTCAGACAACAGAAAAGTGTTTTTTTGTTGTTGTTGTTGTTTTTTTATTATTATTTGAATATTCTCTTAAGCCAACAGAGACATTTTCTCAGAAGACCAGAGCTGCTATTACAGATATGAGTTGTTGCTTATTATAACTCTACATAGAACATAGTAATTTTTAAGTTTTTGAACTCACTTTCTTTAAAGTATAAGCTCCATAGAGCAATCCTAGAGCACTGAGCAGAAAAAGCTATTTTGTACTTCTTCAGCCCCACACTGAGAGCCAGCTCAGAAACATTTCAAGAACAGCCCATATATCTTCCAATACACAAAAAGCTTTCTTGGAGTGCTCTCTTACTCTTTTTAAAGCTTTCTTTATTTCTTTTGGCATAAAAGGCATTCAGAAACTGTAAAAGAAATCTTTGCTGTAGACATTATTCTCTAGCTAGCTCCTAGCACAGAATGTGTTTCGTTTCCCTGTTATAAGGCAAACTTGTTTCAGCCTTTTATTTTTGCAAGAAGATTTAAATCAGTTAACTATAGCAGGTAATTTAATAGAAGGAGAGAGCAATTCTTCCTAACAGCTTCTCTGGGTTCCCAGTGTTATTTGCAGTATAAAGTGTAGCTATAAATAAATTAAGCTCTTCTCAATGGAAAGTCATTCCTAAGGGGCAACATCTTTGTTGCCATGAAATATGATCTATTTTGTAGTGACTTAAAAGCTGTAACAGGGAATATATAATTAGGTCGTATCAAGAATATTTGCAGTAGGATTGTGTTTCAGTCTAGGAACTTCTGGGATAGCTGCAGTTATGTACATTGCACAAGAGTATAAGTGGTGGATGTAAGGTTTTACATGTTAGTTATAATAGGCTTTATAATAGCTGCAAAGATTCCCATGTGTTTGCAAAATGGAGATTCTCGAAGAAAAACATTAATCTTGGGTGAATAGTAATTTACACTTCTTGTATATTTGGAACTGACTGTACTTCAAATGTACATTAAGTAGAGCATACAGCCTATGGTTAAAGCAATCCACAAGCAGTGCCCAACTGTTCACTCCCACTCTAAATATTCTTCCATAGGTGCAATTTTACCACTTATTCTACTGAGTCCAGTGCCAAGCATCTTGCTAGTGAATTGCACTGTATGGCTGTCCTCTTTCTTCTCAATTCCCATTTTAATAAAAATTAGTCATCTTCCCTCATATGAAAATCCCCTGTGATTTGGAAGCATCAGCAAACGTTAATACAGTGGTGCTTTGAAGTAAATTGACTCAGTGGGAAGGCATACCCATTCCAGTAATGTACCAGTACCTTTATCCTCTCTACTCCTTGGTCATTGAGTTGGAATTCTTTCATGACTCTGTGAGATTTTGGATGGGGATATGGCCTTCTGGGTGTTTGGTTTTTGTTTGTTGATTTTCATTTATTGTATTTGTGGTGATTTTGTTGTTGTTTCCATGTATATATTCACATATTGGAGGCCTTGCTTTTCTGGGATTTCAAGGCCAGGGTGGAGCACAAAAGTATTATCACAATCCTGTCTGCAGCCAGATCACAATCGATTTGCCACAGAGCCCTTACATATAAAGGATTTGTGACTTCCATCTGGACAGTCATTACGGTACTGCTGTCATCTGCATACCAAGGCAGCTCGTTCTGTTCAGCCCTACCCGCCCCCCACCACACACACATGCACACACCACACACAGGGAGTTTATTGGACTTGCACAGATTTTCATTTTTTTTTTTTTTTAATCAAGGAAGTAAAAATTGCTCAGATAAAAGCACTCCTTTACCTTTACCTCTTACCTTTAACTTTTCCTTAGCCTTCCAGTTATGATGAACTTTGAACTAGTAATCTGTGCTGTAAAAACAAAGACTGTACATCTGATCTTCTATTGCAGGCTGTGTACATAATTTACATATTTCATTATAGGGCAGCATTTGTAAGTCCAGGGATATATTTTTATTTTTTATTTTATTTTATTTTTTTTTTTTTGTGCAAGAGCACAATCTCATTTCCATTGCAAAGGTTTACAGTAGTTGAAAGTACATTTTTATTTGGAGGAACCAGTTCAACTGTGTTTTCATTTTAAAATACACATGCTCTGATATGCAAAAAATTATTTAAGTATTATGAAAGGAAAGAGAGATAGATTTAATGTATATAGTGAAATTTCCTAATTTGTCTTCAGTCTGGGATTTCTCATTCTTGTTCCAACTTAACAAAAAACATACATATTCTTGCTGCTGAATGTTTTCAGTATAGAAGTAACCTTTCTTTGGGCACATATACAAAGTACATTTTTAAAATAACTTTACAACTCCAGAAAAATGTATTTGAATACTACATAAAAAATACAGTTATAGTACTGATTAATTGTAAGATCATATTTTACAGAAGGGACCTATATGCTTTGAGCATTCAATAACATGTAGTTTTATTCAGAAATCAAGCAACAAATCCCCCAACCAATACAAAAAGCCAATGTTACAAATCCAAGTGTTTCATTAATAATTTTCCATTTACTTTTTTTTTTTTTTTAAGCAGAAAACAAAAGTTATTGTTCATGACTTAAGTAGGAGGACAAATGGAAAATATTATAGATCATCACAAAATCCGTGTTACTGTGAACGAAATTCAGATAGTTAAATCAAATTGATATGTTGAAATACATTTTCATGGTATTTTTTGAGTTGCTTTTGGTTATGCTCATGGTGTGTAACTACTAGACTCTGCTCATCTAATACAACTTTTACAAGTTCTGCATTTTAAAAACTCAGTCAATTATAACATATTAGATATGCTGCTTTTAGGAGAAAAAAAAATTGGATGACCGATGCTCAAAAGTACACACTTGGATCTCAACCTATGGTCTATCACTTTTTTATTCATCTAATTTATCTATTGCTACTCAGCATGTCAACTAATTTTGAAACATTTAATTTATGTATAACTCTGCTACATTTGGGCAGAGGTGTTTCCTGCTTGATGCAGCCAACCTAGGAAATTCAAGCAGGTTCTAAGGGGGTGAAATCTTATATTTTAAAACATTACAGTTATTAATTTGCATACTAATTTCTGGGTTGATATTTTATTTTTTTTCCTTTATCAGCTTTTGAAGACCCTCACTTAAACTTCGAGGCCAGTGGATGGTGGCAAGTTAAATTAAGGATAAATCTTGGGTGCCAGGTGGGCCCTTCATCAGGTTGCATTAGTTGACCTCTTATAGCTGCTGTGCTGTTCAGTGAAAGTACTCCTGATCCTGTGTGCTGTAAGATTCTGTTCCTACTGGTATTTTCATGTTCTTCTGAACATTATCTCTGCTTAATGAAATAAGAATCACTGGATGAATTATGGGAAAGTATGTTGTTACCTGTAGTTTGGTCATTTAAGCTTACCCATATTTTCCAGAGCCTTTACAAAATGAATACATCTTTTTAATTTCATATTTAAATCTTGTAATATTCTGACTCCTCCAAACATAAAATCATACTTAAAGATCATTTTGTTCACTTAGACTCAAGGCATATCTGAATATTTGTTTAAAAATGTTGTTATATTTTAAACAGATTATCATGTTCCAAATCTTGAAACTCAATAGGACTGCACAAAATACTTTTTCCTCAGTTCCTTCTATAGAAGAAAACAAGCGGTATGTGTAAAAGAAACAAACCTAAGAGCATGGTCTGAATTGGTCTAAAAGCTTTTATCAGAGCAATTCTTTATTCAGCAGTAGAAAGAAGTGAACTGTGTCATATTGACACATTCACTTTAATTTCGATTAAATTTCAACTAAAGATAGTGCCACCTATACTGGAATGTGCACATATATGGTGATTTAATGTCATTTTTTTCAATATAATGATCATAAAGCAGTATATATAGAGAGATGCTTCATGTAACTTGTTGATATATTTTTCATGTGGAAAGCAGAACTGAATCCTATAAATAAAATGGGATAAAAGAAATCAGCTGGTATTTTAAACTGCTTTTAGAATGTTCTTGCGTACTCTGAAAAGGGCAGCGGTGTTTTGCCAGCCATGGGTTAACTGGCAACAGCAGAGGGGAAGCTCGTGAAGGCAGAAAACATGAACGCTTCAATAAAAGTTGAGCTTGCTATTGAGTGTATCGCTTTGCCAGAAATGAGATAATTCTGATCCAGCATTATTCAGTATCATTCAAGTCCAGAATATCCAGCACTTTCAATTGAGATGTGCCTTTGTGCTTTATAACCATCAGTGAACTGCCCACTGCTGCCCTTGTTGAGCAAGTGGTTGTTCTCTGTAGCTGTCTGTGGGCATTCTGACCCCTGCCCAGGGGGCAGTCTTCAGAAGTGTGCCTATTCTCAGCTCTTCAGGTAGGCATCATGCAGGCTGCCTGCAGTGCCCGGTGCGATCCTGGTGATACGGCTGTGTTAACACATTGCAGCTTTCTGCAGTTACTGCCAGCTTTTTCTACTCTGGCTGCAATCAACCTGATATTTCTGGTGCATTAGCAGCAAGTCCATTGGATTGTTGTTATATAATAATGACCAATGTAGATACTTCTTTTAAGGCTAGCTCCTCAGAGGGCACTTAGGACTGTGTCTGAAGGCATTTCTTTTCCCTTTGCTTTTGGGACACATTTAAATACAAGGGCCAGTTGTTTCTCAACTTTTTGTTCTGCAGTAATCTGTCACAAAAAAAGCTGGTTACCATTTATGATTTGTATGTGCATTTATTGTGAATCCCTTGTCCTTTTTCCTTCCTTCTGTTCTTTAACCTTTGGTAAGTTTTGTGGCTAATGAATAGGGCATGTGGAACAAGGTCCCTCTTCTGGTCAAGTGTGGTGGTAGTGAAGAAGGAAATAACAAGTGCTGACCATCAAGAGTTCATGTGAAGAGAGCAGGAGGAATGTACAAGAAAGCTTTCCTACTACCCCTTTGCAGTGTTTCTGCAGATATAACTGTGGATGTGCAATTTCTAGAATGCATATAGCTGGAGAAAGGAGCTGTGCCGAGATGATGACTTATTTGCATGGTTTCATAAATCAGGTCAAAGGATGGAAACCAGTTCTCACTGCCTCATGCAACATCTTCCTTTGTATTTAACCTTTTATAAATAGTTTCTTCATCAATTTATTGAACTCTTAACATCAAATAATCATTCCTAGAGTAGGCACAAGGGAAAGATTTGTCTTGGCTGGAAATTCAGAAATAGAGTTTAATCTGTGGAACAAATAGTGGTCAATTTATTTATTTATTGCACCCCTTCAATTTCGCTTCTGGTATCTAAAAGCTGACCTTGTCCCTCAATAGCTTGAATCTGTCTTGTGCCTTCAACTTGCAAAAACATTCCTGCCTTGAGTCCTTCAAGCCCTTTAACTTCCCTGTCTAAAAAAAAAGGTCATTTCACCAAAAAGGGGGGCAGTTTGTCTGCTGCTTGATGGGGTGGTACTAGGATATTCAGCATACATGCAACTCTGATGAAAATAACCCCAGCACTTGATTCTTTTAGTATTCAGTAAACCCAAGCCAATTAGATGCTTGGAACCTGAGGGGTTATTCAGGTGCTAATTAGAAGCCTCCCAGAGGACAACATTTGTATGCATTAGTGCAGGTGAAGTGGCTGTAACTTCAGCTCCTTATTGTTGCTATTAATTTTGCTTGGGACAGTTTGAAATAATTAGATTAAAACCTAGTAGTTAAGCAAAACAAATGTAAACCAACCGGCAAAGTTTAAAGTTATTTATGACAGAACAGCACATAGTAAAACTTGAACAGTCTTCATCATTTACTGAGCTAAAGTTTCATATATTTATGCTTTTATTACTAAATGGTTCAGGATAATACTTTTCTAAGAGGAAATTTTTCAGCTAAATCAATAAGCTGAATTGGTTAGTTATTTTTGTTCCCTGATTCACTTTTTTTTTCCATTTTTTTCCTCATGAAGTTCTGAACCCTCCTTTAGAGCTATTTACACTTGATAATTTATATCTTGCTATTGAGGTAAGTCATTTGTAAACATAGACTTCCGGTATATAGGGCTTTAAACTAGAGTTAGGGCTTTAAACTAGAGTCAGAGTGGGAAAAGGTTAAAACCAGGCATGCTGGTGATGAGCTAAGGGATGGTGCGCTAAAATCAGAAGGATTGTGTGCTAGTGAGGTCCTTCGGTTGGCTCCACAAGGTGCTCCGTGTAGGGAGGAGCATTTGAAGTGATTCTACACAAACGCACACAGTATGAGGAATAAAACAGATGAGCTAGAAGTCTTGGCCCAGTCCCACAGCTACAACATCATCAGCATAAGCAAAACCTGGTGGGATGAGTCCTGTGGCTGGTGTGTTGCAATAGATAGTTACAGGCTCTTCAGGAGTGACATGCAGGGTAGGCAAGTTGGTGATGTATGTGAAGCATGGGCTGGGCTCTGTGGAACTTCAAGTTGGTGATGGCAAAGTTCAGAGCCTCTGGGTAAGGATTAAGGGACGAACAAATAAAGGGGATGTCGTTGTGGGAGTCTATTACAGACCACCTGACCAGGATGAAAATGCTCATGAATTATCCTTTGCAGAACTAAGAGATGCCTTTAGATCAACTCCCCTGGTCCTTATGGGGGATTTCAACTTCCCAGACATCAACTAGGATCACCACATGGCTGACATGAGCAAGTCCAGGGGGTTCATAAAGCACCTAGATGCAGGTGCTAAGGGAGCCAACTAGGAAAGGTGCCCTCCTAGACCTGTTGCTGGAGAACAGAGAGGGTCTTGTTGGAGACGTGGCAATTGGTGGCCGTCTCAGTCATAGTGACCATGAAGTGGTTGAGTTTAAAATTTATGGTGACAGAAGGAAAACTGCCACCAAAAGTTCATCCCTGGATATGGGGAAAGCAGACTTCAGGCTGCTCAAGGAACTAGTCAGCAAGGTCCCCTGGGAAGCTGATTTTAAAGGCATTGGCGTCTATCAGTGCTGGTCAGTCTTTAAGCACTGCCTCCTAAAAGCACAAGATCAGGCAATTCCAAAATATTGGAAGTCAGGCAGGTGGGGCAGAAGGCTATCCTGGTTGACCAGGGATCTTCTACTGGAGCTTAGGTGAAAAAATGTATGGCTGCTGGAAAGAGGGTCAGGTGATGAGGAAGGAATACAGGGATGCTGTTTGTGTTTGTAGGGAGAAAATTCATTGGGCCAGAGCCCAACAAGAGTCGAAGCTGGCCATGTCTGTGGGAGACAATTAAAAAAAGGTTTTTCTAGATATGTGAACAGAAAAAGGAGAACCAAAGAAAACATAAGTCCACTATTTGATGGGGAAGGTCTCCTCACAGACAATGACATAGGCAAAGCAGAGATGTTTAATGCCTTCTTTGCTTCTGTTTTCAATGCTGATGGTTGGCTTTGGGTGCCCTGAGCTGGAGGACCGTGATGGTGGAAATGATAAACTCCCAACCAACCCTGAACGTGTGTGGGATTTGCTGCTCCACCTGGCTCCATACAAGTCTATGGGTCTGGATGGGATTCATCCCAGGGTGCTTAAAGAGCTGGCTGATGTCATTGCGGGACCTCTCTCACTTATTTTTCGACTATCTTGGGAATCTGGAGAGGTTCTAGTAGACTGGAAGCCAGCAAATGTTGTGTCAATTTTCAAGAAGGGTAAGAAAGAAGACCCTAGCAATTACAGGCCTGTCAGTCTCACATCAGTGCCTGGTAAAATTATGGAGAAGACGATCCTTGAAGTTATTGAAGCACATCTGGGGGACAATGCAGTCATTGGTCCCAGCTAACATGGGTTCATGAGGGGTAGGTCCTAACAAATTTGATTTCCTTTTATAAGATTACCCATCTAGACGATCAAGGGAAACCAGCTGATGTGATCTTTTTGGACTTCAGAATCATATTCTATGATTCTATTTAGTGTTACTCAGATTTATGTATCACTTGAGTGGAATATTGATTCTGCAACCTCCTTATTTTTGTAGATTAGTTTTTAAGGACATAAAAATGAATGCAACACAATTTTCTGTTGTTAATGTAGAGTAAATAGCATTTCTTAGTAGGAAGCTGTTCTTGGATTTTAAGGAATAGATGAATAGAAATACTTCTTTTGCAAATTAAATTGTGAATTGAATGAAGATAGATACAAATTCAATTGATAATTATTTTCAGCTATACACCCACATATCAATTTACACTGATCCCTTTGAAAATTTGTATAATGACTGCAAATATACATATTTTTTAGGGTTGGATATGTTTTAAAACTTAAGGACATAGCTTCATGTCATTCTCGAAAAGAAGGTCTCCATTTTTTGTGGTTGTTTTGTTGGTGGTGTATTTTTATTTTCAAAAATTTGAAAATTTTATTGATATTCTCAAGCTGGGGCTTCTGCTACGTTTATGAAGAATATTAGCTTAAGGGGAAATAAGATTATTTCTGACATAATTAAAATAATAATAATAAAAAGATTTTAAGAAAGAGAAGGAAGAAAAGATAAGGAGGAAAACATCATGTTGTCTTTCCTTTGTAAGGCAAAGTGGAAAGCACTGTAACACCTGCATATTCATCAAATAATTCATCCAAGTTTGGCTCATTCTGTGGCCATTTTGTGACACTTGTGGCAATGGGAAAGTGGCAGATGGGCTTATCCAGCATAAATTCAGACAAAAGCTGTATGGTAACATTATCAAACAAAAGCACTTCTGAAGATACCCAAGAATAAGCTGGTCATATCCCAAAGATAGTTCCAAGGCAAACCACTTTTCTTCTCAGAAATCCTACATTTCTTTTTATCTATCAGCCTATTTATTTATTGGGGTGGGGGGCATCTGCCTGACATGTTTTAATGTACATAGAAAGCTACTGGCAACACTTGTAATGCCAACATGTCTCTAAGTTCAGCTCATCAATCGTATCTCTTCATGAGATATGCCTTTCTTTAAAAGGTTGATTTTATTTCATCTAGGTAAATCCAGAGGGCTCAGAGGGGGATCCCTGTCAAATTCAGGTCATTGTTTCCAAGAGCAGTCTGTAGCAGTTGGTAAGGTCCAAAGCTGTGATTCAAATGCTCTTTTTCCTTCACATTCAAAATAACAAAACAAGCTTGTCTTTCTCTGATCAGGCTGGGGATCTTTACTGGTTATTCTGCACCAGTTTGTCATGTGGGATAGCTGTTTGTGTTGGTTCTGCATGGAGACTGAGTGAAATATTCAGCAGAACCCTGCAGTTCAGTGGAAAGGGGAGTTTTCTGCTAGAAATAGAAAGAAATCACAGGCAGCAGGAGTACTGAGAAACCTCAATGTTCATAGAAGTTCTACATACAAAGGAAAAATTGTGTTTAGCAACATGTTATACCCACTGGGCTAATGGACTAATCTGTATAAAATAAAGGTACCACCAACAGAAATGTTATTAAAAGTAATGGAGTTAAATTGAGTGAGATCCTGAAGAATGCACCTCTTACCATATTATTGTCTGCTCTCGGGGGTTCAGCTTCTCTACTGGTGTCTGACCAGGCAGAGCTAACTGGAGTCTGACATTCCTGCTATTTCCAACCCTCTCATGGGGAAAGGCAAGAAGAACCACTGCTGTAAGTTGCAAGTCAGCCATCCCTGAGGTGGTCTGTTTTCCTCCCATTTTAGCTACTCGTGTCACCAGCCTCTACAGCTCTGTGCCCTGAAGGACAGGAGCACTGAAGTGGGACTGTCTGTCAGGCCTGTTTCTTGCATTTGATTTCTTCCCTGCTCAGATCACTGCAGGATAAGGTAGCATATTGTCACTGTGCTCCACAGAAACATGCCAGGTGCCAAAAAAGTGAATGTGTTTAAATCTGTCTGCCCCACCACCTGGGGAGCTTGAAAATGCCTTGTAAAGGTGTCGTCTTTGAGGAAAGAGTCTTGAGTAGTTGGCAGCTGCATTCCAGCATTGCTGGCTTATACATATGTATAGAAAGTTCCAGGTTCATACAGACTGACCTAAATTTGGTGCCTGGTGTTTCCTGTTGGCTCTGAGTTTTTAGATGCCCCAAACCAGTCAGAGGATAGGTGAGGTGAAAGCTGTACTGTGCATTTAATGCAGAATGAGTACTGCAAGTTCATGCTTAGTGTAGATGATGCTATTGCTGCTTACTGATCACAAGATAAGGTCAAAATACTTGTGTAGGTCTTTTCAAGTTTGAAGATGTTATCTAAATTTACAGAATGGGAAGATATCAGAGATGCAGACAAAATAATTGCCATTGGTTTATAGGGACAGGGATAAGGATATGGATTGCCTGCCTTTGTAAAGAGGTCACACCACCTCTATACCAATCTGTCTGAATTCAATGGAAAGATAGGAAAACAAACCTCAGGGATGTGAAAACAGGTTTTCAGTACTTGTATGTATGTACATGGGAGCTCAGCAAAGAAAGAGTTTGGGCTCCATTCGTATAACATGCATGTTACTTACAGGAGCGTAAGCACAAAGTTATTCAGGCTGTCTGCTCGGGCACTAGTTTGGTGCTGAGCTTGGCTCCCTGGAGGACCCTCTCCAGTGTCCTTTGCTGACACTGAATAGACTGTATTAATGCTGACACTCTTCAACTCTGCTCAGTTGTCCTCCACGGATAAATTTAGGTTTGTTGGAAGAGAAAAATATACAGTAGTCAAATAAAAATTTAAAAGAACACATCATATTAAAAGATGATTTGAGTGTCACTTATGACTGATACTTTTTGAGATTTTATTAGTTTTTGTTTAAATCATTTTTATTATACATAAATTATTCTTATTTAACACTGGCTTTCGTATAGCTGATTGGGTTTATAAAGATTTAATGTTCAAGGTGGATTGTATAGCTGATCACAGTTTGGAGCAGGATAAGAAATCTCCGTGTGTATGTAAATTCTTCATGTTTTATTTCCCGTAGTTTTACAATTTAGTTCTTCTGGATGCCTGTGTGGCTGTTTGCAACACTTCCAAGTACACCCTGACCCACCGTGTATTTTAGGGCATACAAGAAAGTGAACAGAATTTTAAAAAAGCAGGAAATCCAGTCCATAACAGTGTATTACTAAGACAGTATTTTATTTATGAGGGCCTTGATTTTTGGAACCAGATACTTCAGTACATAGCTTTCTATCCTGTTGATTCCTTTTGATTCTTTCCTTTTTTTTTTTTTTTTTTTTTTTTTTTTTGTAACAATGCTATAATTTGCATTTCTTTTAGAAGGCTTTCTCTTGACGTGTATTCTTCTTGGTCTACCTAAACAGCCTTACCTTGAGACAGTTATTGGCAGCAGTACAAATTATCTGGCTCATGTAATGATCCGTTAGAAAAAGAATATGAGAAACCAGTGCAAATTAGCAATAAAAAATGCTGAAGCTATATATCACTGGCAACAATTTAGGACTAATATCTCTGCCTGAAGCAAATTCTGGTGATTCACTGGTAATTTGCTAGAAGCCTTTTAACTTGATTCTCATTTGTAAAGTTAATGGTAGGTTATTTTGCATTGTGATGGAAAGACCTGAAATCTTAGTTATTATTTAAGACGATTGATTTCTCCAAATTGAAATTTACCCATATATTAAAGATCTTCCTTGCATAAATGATAAAGGCAATAGTAAGAATGTTGTTTACACATATTTTAAAATACTGTTTTGGTATGAATGGCATCTTTGCTTGGCATGAGGTTAGTGCCTGCTGGTTGGCACACACAGGAAGGCACTGCTCTCAATTTAGGGCAGCTGCCTTTATGACAAACATCAGAACCAGCATTGCAATAATGGATTCCATTCTGATTCAAGGGGTTGATGCTATTTTTGCAGTCAGGGCTAGGAAAGCAGGCAGTTGCCTACAGTGGGCAGCTGCAGGATGCAGCATAATGGATCAACATGGATGCCTCAACACCGCAGAGCCAGGTTTTCTAGCTTCAGTGCTGCTGTTGACAGGGAGGAAGATGTCTGTAGCTGGGGGAGGCTTTCTTGATACAGCCGCTGTCCCCCCTGCTCTTCATGGGGCACCACAGGAACCCAAAGCTTCAGGGCTGCTTTATGGCTCATCATGCCCAGATTGGGTTTTCTTCCTCCTTCAAGAAAGAGAAGAAAAATTTGGCAGGAACAACATAATCCCATCCTTGTGCTTCAGCCTGTGCTGATAAAGAGCCTTGAGCTGTCTCTGTGCTGACGATGCTCAGTATCTTTATGGAGGACACAGAGTGATGCTAGCATCGGTATAACTCAGCATCACTTTGCACAGGGAGAACAGGAAGTCAGAAGCTTTTCCCCATCTCTGGTGGGCATGATACAACTTAGAAGTAAAATACTGTACTGCTTGGGAGGAGAGTGCAGGTCCTGCTGGATCTTCATGCAACTCTTCAAGCCATTTTGCTAAGACCAGGGCATATCGATTCTGACTTAGCTCTTTCAGTTTCATTTTAGGTAGGAATTTTTGACTGTGCTGATTTTTAGCACACTGTGAGATCTGTACTACTCGCAGGATGCCGAATGTGCTTCTTTACAAAGATTACCAAAATGAAATAACATAAACTGGTTGGGGGGGGGGGGGGAAATGTAGAACTCTTTTTTTCAAAGGTCAAATCTACTATGCCAGATGCTTTGTTTAATTCTGCCCATTACTCACAGAATAAAAGCAGTCATAGTTGATTGTGGTGTAGTAGCATAATGAAGCTTATCTGTGCTACAAAAGAAGGCTCATAATACTAAACATTAAAAAAATAAATAAATCTCCATAGTATTTGTCCTTTTCATTTGCTGTTTGATTTGCCCATGCAAGAGTTGTAGGCGTGCACTTCCTTTCACAGGTCATGAAATTAGCCATTGACTGTGCATGTTTTTCTTAAATAGTGTTAAAGGCAAACTGCAAATTTAATGAAATCCCTACTGAAATTCACTCTGAATACTTTTTCCACAGGAAGTCATTAAACCCAGTTCTCTGTGTGCTGTGCAATTCACCTAGAAATACCTCAGTAAATTGAAGCATTCATGTGGTAGAAAAGAAATCTTTTCATAATCAGGCATGTTTGAGGAAATAATATTTTGGGCTCCATTCCTGGCTATGCTGCTGTAAACTCAAAATAATACTTAACACTTTTCCTCTTCTTACACTATGATAACTGACAGCAGAGTTTCTGTCACTGTTTTCCAGTCAAGCTGATGGAAAGGTGCCAAGTGCTATGAGTTATGCATGTATATCTTTACTCTTGATTTCCATATTTTGATTCTTGCTAGTAGAGAATGAATATATAGATGCATTTGTTAATATGCATCATGTTAATACCTTAGAGGAAATCCTGGCTTTGGTGAGGCCAGGACTGTACTCTTAAATGCAGGATGACATGTAAGGAGAACATTTGTCTGCCCTTGTTTAAAACATTTCAGTTCTAATAGCTGTGTTTTGATAATGCTTGAATTTCAGCCCTTCCTTGTCAACAGTATGCGTGTGGAAGTCTGTACAACAAAACACATGGGTATTCAGACCTTATCTATCTTAGGATCAGAAAAATGCTTTTCAGTGTTAACAGATCCTCAGATACTGTCATCGTAGTTGTTTTGAGAAATGAACTGCTATGTAAGTGCTAAAGCTGAACAGACTATTATTAATATTAGGAACAGAGCATTAAATTCTATTTTCGGTGTCTTGAAGGATGATGTGTATACTCCTGACTCTTCAACTCCTATAATGTATTTAGGCTGTGATCTATGTGGCACATTGTGACAGACGTTTCACCAAACAGAAAAATAGGAATTATGTCTTTCTTGATTTTATTTTTCTTAAAGGAAAAAGATACAAGTATTTTAGAGAACAATTGTGTCCTAAGTCTGCTTAAATGCTCATTTTATAATGGAAAAATAGTGTAATGAAACATTTAAAATGCAGCAAAGAATGCAACAATTTCTTCATCACTGCTATTTTTCAGATTACAAAAAAGGTCATGGGGGTCTATTTTTCATGCTTCCCTCCGATGAAAGGCTTTCTTCTTACCGGAACGTTTCCTGGTGTATTGTCTCTTCAGATTTTTCTTTGAGCAGCCCGTTATTTTAAAACTCCTGTGAATATATCATCTCTTTTTCGTTTGGTTGGTTTGGTTTGTTTAGATAGGACTTAGATCTGTAGTCAATTTAAATGTGCAGGTTTCTGAGATGGTGCTGTTAGTGTCTATTGTTTCCTTTAACTAAGTGTTACACTGCCAGATGCTGTTTCTCCAATACAAAAGAAAAGTATCATTTTCCCCCTAGATATCTACACTCAATGTCAAGAAAATTTACCAAATCTGGAAAAAAAAAAATCCCAGAAATCAATTTATAATAAGTTACCTTATTTTGTTGTAATGCTTTCCCCAGTGGAAGTGGCTTTTCAGGCATTACAGATGGTAGCAGCAACAAAGCAATGATTATAAGGATCTGGTCTGAGACTCAGGAGATCTCAATTTTAATTCTGTTCATCATCTGTATGCCCAAAGGCAAGTCACTTTGCTTCCAGTTATGTCACCTGAGACCTCTGGGTCTGATTGTGATACAGATAAGGTGGTAATAAGTTGTGTTAATAACTTCTGCAATGATTTAACAGCAATAAAGAAATACAGTTTACCAATCAGCTCCTTCATTCATTCCTCATGGTAAAAGTCCTGTTACAATTGTATGCTTAAATCACTAACTTTGTGGCTAATATGAATTAAGAGCATTGTACTTCTAAATCAGTAGAAGATCCAAAACTGTTTTATTTATTTATTTATTTATTCTGTTTCTTTGTTTGTTGGTACTTCAGATTTTGTAGCAGAGCTTAAGCTTGCAGAGTTGTAGCTGGCCCCATTCCAGCATCCTGAAAGTTTTATTTCTGCCTTTGGGGAGTCTGTAGTCCTAGGCAGAAAATTTCAGCAGATGTCACTTAAATAAATCTTCCTGCGATAAAAGTGCATTTAGTTTGTCTCCTCCTTGAGTAAACTTTTTGTGAAATGTAATGGGTAGGGTGTGGTGACTGGAGACTGAAATTACTTATATCTTTTAAATGGAACATGTGTAGCTAATGTTCACAAACTGTCTGACTTCTCCTCTAACACTAACCTGGAGCACCTCACAAGGCTGGGAGTGAAATGCAGCTGATTTTCCTACCCAGTCCTTGGCCTCTGCTCTGCTTAGCAAGGAATTCAGTTGGTGGCGGGAGATCTGGAGCTTTCAGATGTGGGGCATTATAACAAGACTGGTGTAAAGGCAGAACAGATCGTGGCAACAACTTCTGCTTGCTAACTAGCTGACTTAAATTCAGAGTGGCATCTGGTGCAAGGGGCTGTGCTCCAGCCGAGCAGATGGTGGTGTGTGTGCTGCTTGTGCGTCACCCTGTAGTGCACGTGCGTGTAGCTGGGTAAAAAAATGCATAGAGAAAATAATGGTAGGTAGTCTCTTGCCTGTATCTCAACCTCAGTGGTGTTGACTCAAGTCACCCTTGTACTTTCTGTTCAATCAGAATAAAAATTAAACCTTTCCTGCTCTTTCTGGAAATATATATAGCCACATGCAATTAGTATTCATGTAACTGTGGGGTGGAAATAAGTAGCAGAGGATAAAGTGGTGGGGGGAGAGGGAGAGAGAGAGAGAACTCCATGTTGTTTTCAGCTGTGACGAAGCAAATTTCACTTGGATCTGCTTTAGTAGGTTCCCAGGTTTCCCTGCCATCCCCCTTTCCACCTTCACCACCACCAATTTGTTTCCGTAAGTTGTACTAAAGGTTGAACAGCTGTCTGTGGCTGTGAGAAAACTTTATATGTGGGGATAAGAACAATAGGCCACAAAAAGAAGCTCAATTTAAGAGCAGAAAGAGAGGAACTGATTGTTATTTATGAAAATAAAAACTCATCAAACAGGTTACCATTGTTAGTTGATGTGTCATTCAGCAGGAGTGCCTTTTTCCATACTTCCAACTCAAAATGTTGCTCTGAATGTACCTGCTGAAGTACGTCTCAGAGTTTAAGAAAGTATCTTACTTTTTTTTTTTTTTTTTTTTTTTTAATGCAATTGTGGATCCATTTTAAATGGTCAGCTATCGTATATACAGTAGGGTTTGTACTGATATTGATGACGATTCAGCAGTAAAGAGTCCTTAAAAGTAAGTGTTGCATTTCTCAAGATTTGAGGGAATATGTTTCTCTTCCAGTGCAGCAACTTTTCTGTGCCTCCCTCCCAATTTGCACAAATAATTGACAGCTCATTAACAACCCAGTAGGAGCTTTGAAAACCAGCTGAGAAAAACAACTTCAGTACAACAGGGGGAACAAAGTATCTGCTCGTCAATTATGCTGAAAATCTCCAACCAGATTTAAAATGAGGTTAGGAAAACAACTTAAGTAATAAATTATATAGGAAGAGAAGATTATGCTTGCATCACCAACTCCTGCAAGCGTTCACCAGGTTGTGTCGGGTAAGTTGTTTGAAGTGTGTGGATGCATGATGCTTCCTGTCCGTGCTTGCGTGCAGGCTCTGTGGATGTCTCCTGTGCTGTGAGAGGGCCTGTGGTCCTTCCGCACCTGCTCCTGGTGATGCTGAAGGCAGGGAAAGGACATTGCTTTGCACTACTCATTTGCTATGCTTTTGCTTGGATTTATTAGCTCCACACCTTGTCAAATTAGTTAACGCTATTGTTTTTATGTGGATATTGGAGCTTTAGTATTTACTTATATTTACTAATATTTTTTTTAATAAGCTGGACTCAAGGAAAACTTTCTGTATTTATGGAAAAGTGATGTTCCATAATTATGTCAAAACCAGTGTCAATAGTGACTGCAGCGCACCCTGCTCCCAAATCTACTGGCTGTTCTTGATAATGTGACAGCTCATCTGTATGAGAAATAGAATATGATTCTTCATTTATTCCTCTGGGAAATTGATCTGCTCTGCCCCTGCCCCCAACCCAGCACACACTGCAGCTTTTGGCACCTAGGGCAGTGAGGAATCTTCTGCCAGCTGTAACTTGCACCCATTTTGCACAGGGAAAAAGGTAGTCCCAGATGGCTTTTGCCTTCCTCCTTCTGTCTCATAAGTACAGTCCTGTTTGGTAATGTTATGCATATGTTGAAGATTTAGACTGGCTACTAGAAAAGTGAGAAACAATTTTGTCCAGAATCAAAAGGTTTCTGGAGCAGCTTTCCGAAAACAAATTATGACCTTTGTCTAAGGAACCCAATTAGTAATTCATATCTGGCCTCATGGCAACATCCCCTCTATTATTAGTCTGGTGTGATAAATAGAATGACATTTGAGAACATCAAGAGAAAAATTCAACGCAGCACGTTCTGATCTTGTAAAGATCCCAATTACGGGTATGTCTGAGGAGCTGCAACTCCAGTTCTCTATATTATTTCAGGAGTACAGCATGCCTGCCGAGCTCGAGCTCTGGGTCTGGGACATTTAATTCAGATCATCAGAGCATATGGATGAGGTAAATACATGAACAGAAAGTTGAAATTTGGGAATAGGTTCTCTCTCGCTCTCTTTCTCTCTCTCTTTCTCTCTCTCTTTCTCTCTCTCTCTTTCTCTCTCTCTCTCTCTCATTTTCACATTTTCTAGCAATTAAATGCTGTTCTTGAAATAATTTATTTCCTTGGGAATCAAATTAAGATTGCATTAGCATGTGTTTTTGCCATGGTAAATGAAGAAAACTGTAGTTAATGATTTTATCAATATTTTATGACCTTGTTCTTTAATGTGTAATTGGTGATCCACAAGTAAAGCCATTCCCATAAATAAATATTTTTGATAAATCCAAAAGGCAACGGGTTATGCTGAATGAAAAGAAATATTACTTGGAAACAACCATTGCCAGCACTTCTCAGAGTATTAGTAGTGCTTGTTTTTGTGTGACATTTATAGTAATACAAAGACATTCAAACAAAACTGAAGTATTTGGTCCAGGAAAAGGCTGTTTTCCATGTTGAAGTGCTTCTTGAGAGGAAGGCAAAAGCAAAATTTTTGTTCTAGACTATAATGGAATGATTAAGGAATTAAAGTGCTATAATGCTATTGCAGTAATATGATATAAACTGGGTACCGTTCTCAGTATAAACATTTGTGTGTTGCAAGTGATAGCTGAGCACACAACCATTTAGTCTTCAAATTATGCATGTGCATATGTAATAAGAAATTACCAAAACCACACCACTGAAATTAAATCACTACATGTCACACTGAACTCAGAAAAGCTGATGAGTGCTGTCCACAGACTGACCTTTTCTCAGCGGTAGAGCTGTGTTGTTGAGGCCAGAACTCTGCAGTCAAGGCTTTTCGTTGTTGCCTCTCCCTGTTTTGATGAGTGGGTGAACAAAGAATTTGCTGCTTCTGAAGCTTTCAGTAAAGTAGTTTTGAATTTCTGGTTTGCAGATACATTTTAATAATAATGTTTTACACAATTCTTTATTTACAGAGGAGTCTGGGCCTGTTTTGGTTTCTTTACTTTGTATGCTACATCCTTGTCTCTATTGCTTACTGAGCAAATAGTGGTTTCTTCATTATTTTTGTTTTTCAGTCTTGCATTATTCACAAACTTCAGTTTTGAATCCCAAAACACAAGAAAAAACTTCATTAGGCATTCAAATCCACACAGATATTATAAGAACATCCACTGGTGATGAGCGTCATTGGCAGCTTTCACAAGCTACTATTAATTATGCACATAACTAAAAAGCACCATGACTGTGAATCATCATTTCTAATAAAAACACTGACTTCTAGTCATGGATCATTTTATCCTTCTTGGGCTGTAAATCACTCGTGTCAGTAAGATATATGCTTCTCCTTTTTTTTTTTTTTTTTTTTTTTTCTTTTTTTTGTGTGTGTGTTTTTGTGTTATAGAAAGCTGTTGCTTGGAATGTGCTGGTGTGGTGAAAGGAAGAGGAGGAAGCTGTCTCACTTTGTCTTTCTGTCAGAACCTCTTGGTTCTGGCATCAGCAAGATGCCAGGGTGGGTTGTATGCCTGCAGGCTAGCTATAGCAGCAAATGCTGAGACTGAGTGACTGAGTGCAAGGAACAAAGCAAAGATACTAGATTATGAATATTCAACAGCTCATTTCCTTTCTTTCGGTGCTGTAACTACTTTTTCTTTTCCTTTTTTTTTTTTTTTCCTGACCTATCCATTTAAAAAGGTCTTGTGCTGCTTCCCAGTCCTATTGCATATACAGCATCTTCCTTTATATAGTTTTAGGAGAAAAGGTGAAACAATAAAGTAGACGGTAGATTCAATGCAGTTACTACACTTCACCTTCTCAAAGTAAAAGCTTTACTTGGGGGAGAGTTCTATTTTTATTAATGAAAGCTTTTGCATCCTTTTTCTGCTCTTAGGTCTGTGGGACAGAGAGAAGCTTCCTTTTTTGGCACAGAGGCTTCTCCAAGAGAAAAGGCTCCATCAGGGTTCTCTAAGGGTGAGCGGGTGTAGGATTAATCACCTGTTCACTGAGAGCCTGATCTCACGAGACATTTTTAGTCAGCAAAACCTTTCCCTTGGTTCTTTTGATTCTGAGTTTTGTAATGTAATTTATTTCATAAGGTGACTTCATTGAATTAATCAGCTGTAAAGGAAACTTTGACAACCTATAGTGAAAAAAAATCCAGGTTTCCTCCAGCACATCAGTTAGGTCCTTTCTGTATATTTCTTATGTATTATTTGTTTTCTTACTTTTGTATGAATTGTTAGATTGTGCATACAAAAAAGTTGTTCAATTATTTCTTTCTAATCTTACTAAACAATGGGAATACTAAGAACCATCTTTATGTATTGTTTACTAAGCCTTTAGAAAAATGTTTCAAAAATGCTGACTTTTGCATAGCAATTGGTGTGCAAGGTGACAGATGCTGGTCACAAACATTGTACAGACCTCTCAGCTAAGTGTGCCCTAGGTGGCATTGGAAACTTTCTGGGTTACCTTCTTGAAATAAAACACCCCAGCCCCTGTATTGTTGAGGATGTGATCCTCTTCACCACTCATTAACTCAAAGAATTAAATTAGTAAATGGAAATCATTTGGCAGCTGAGGGAATGGGATCTAGAAGACTGTAAGCTGTCCCAGGCTCTGCTGGTTGAATTTGTGATGCCTGAATTTCCTTTTAATTCTACTGGCTGGGTCAAACAAAATATTTATTTTCAACCAAAATTGTATTTAATCCAGCTTCTTTAAAATATTTTCTTTAAGACAGGCCAAGTTGATATAAATACTTCATTGTTTCAGCCACCAAGTTGAAAACTTGCTCCCTTTGTTTGGCTATTCCTGCTTCCTACTTCTCACTGCTGGCCAGGTCACTTCTGCCTTTTTTTGTTTGTTTGTTTTTGTGTGTGTGTGTGTGTGTGTGTGTGTGTGTATGTTTGCCCATCTCTTGTAGTCTGCTGGGCCATTTGGGCATGCCCCAGCTCTGGAAGTAATGAAAGGAGTAAGCCAGGTATAGGGAATGTATCAAGATTACATTGCCTACTTGGAAAAGGTTGTTAGTACAACAATGATCTTGCAAGTAGTAAGATTTCCTGTAGGAGCAGCTGTTATTTATTTATTTATTTATTTATTTTTTACTGAATTTCTAATTGATTTCCTGAAATCCTGAAGAAATGCTTAGTACTATTGCAAGATATCGTTCTCAAATGTTCCATAGACCTTCTAGTATGCCTATATACAAAACAGAGGTATATTGGTCCATGTGCAAAGAGTGACAAATGATGGCGAACCGTTCAGATGTTTTACATCTGAATGTGTCCCCATTTGTGTGGTGCAGCACCTCCAACACAAAGATTTGCAGGTTGTATATTGGGTTCATTTACTGTTCAAATCTAGTCATCTGAGGATTTCTGGTCAGAATATGAAATAGTTTCTGGTTAATGTTGAGATTATGGGTCTCATGGTTTATAATTTTTTTATGTTTCTTGTTTTCCTTTTGTACTTCCCTTTTGAGAGTGTTTGCTGCCTGTTTAGGGTATGTCAGAGTGAAGAAAAAAAAGTAGTGGGTGAAACTTGTGGGATTTTTTAAAACAAACTCATTGTGATAAACGGCAAATTTGCTGTGTGTAGCAAAATTGGGAGTATGGAAAAGTAGAGTAAAACTTCTCTAAGTTTATTATCTAAGAATCAGAGCTAACAAGTCACTTTTCTTGCTCCCTTTTCAAGGCTGGAAGTTTTAATTTATCATCTGAAACTTTTTACTGAAATGATTTTATAAGATTTCCAGGTCCTCTGTGCAGTATTTTCTGATATATTGTTCTATGTTTAGAGAAACCGTCTATTTGAACAGTATTCACTAAGTGTGAAGATACCTGATCAGTCCACAGTTTTTGTTCTAGCTTCCAGAAAGATCAGAACAGTTATTTTAAAAAATGTATGCCTTGAATTACAGCACTTTTAAAGCTGTGAGCACACCTTAATTGACTTTGATCCAAATGTTTGAACATGTAGTGCAGTGAGCAGTTCGCTCCACAAACATTCAATATAACGCATTACAACCAGCGCTGAGGGGCCTAAGAATGTTTCCTATTTAAATATCAGGCCCTTGAACCAGATTGAAGCAATTATAATTATTAAAATATATATATAAAACTTTGAGTTTATAAGCCTTAGGGTGGCTTAATTAAAACTGAGGAGAAATTCCAATTATCAGAGTTTAGAGCAGCAGGAAAATAAATGGTAGGTAAGAAATTTCAAGCAATAAGAAGACAAGAACTCTCACGTGCTGGCTCAAATTATTAACTGACTCAAATCTCTCTAAAGCATCAAGGTCTTAACCTAAAATAAGCCATGATAGCATAGTAGTTACTTCTACAATACAGTGACTTTACATTCTGTTAGCTATCATGTTAATGGAAATAAACTACTGAAAATTTATCATAAACTCTTATGACTACAGTCCTTAGAGTTGTGGATTAAAGTGCTTTTAGATTACAAACAAAACCTCAATTTAAATTTAGACTATTTGCACTCACCAGTGTAAATGTGGTTTCTATTGGTCTGTAGTATATCTGACAAGTGGGACCTGCTTCTGTGAGAATTGTTGCAACTCTTGTCCTTGCAGTCCATCTGCTCAGGAAGATCACTTAAGTTTCCTCAGCACCGAGAATCAAAGGGCTTTTTATTGCTATTAGGTGTTTTTGTGAAGAATTGCTTTCTATGCTAGATGCCTCCTATCTGGTTTCTCAGAGACTGGTTGGGATTTGCTGTTGTTATTCCTTCTAATGTATATCTATTCTTGCAAGGTTATTATTTTATTTATTATTTTTTTAAAAAGTTGAAGGAGATTTATAGACCAGGAGTTGCAGTGCAGGAGTTTAAGTGTTTTATTTATTCCCAGCAAAAAGCTGACAGAAAAAATGGCAATAGAATATTTCCCTAAACTCACCATTAGTAAGACCTCATTTCAAAGCTGGGAAAAAGGCTTTTTCCTGCTATGGCCATTTTTTTGAGACTTTATTAAGGGTAGAGTTTGTGGTCTGGATTTTCTTGTTTGTCATATGTATTCACTGGTAATCCGATGGTTTTTGATTACCCCAAGGCATTCTGGTTTATTTAGGCAAGTGCACAGCTGTGTATTTTCTTAGGGATTAATATTTGAGTCCTATTCTGAGCATTACTTACATTATGAAGTATAAATTTAGAGGAGGCAGGCTTATGTATTTTTCATAAGGGATATGTGATGGTTGGTATGTACCAAAGGAATTGGTATGTTTCAAAGGAATTAATCCACTGCGCAGTAGCAGGCTGATTGTCTGAATCATCCCTGTATATTCAGTTCTGATTCAGGTACATTATACTAACATACTTCAAGTGCTCAGTATTCACACTCTTCAAATAGGAAGTATTTGCATACTGTGAGGACCCTTTGGAAAAAAAAAAAAAAAGAAAAAAGAAGAAAAAAAGATAATTTAAAATGCGTTTTGCAAGTGTTCTCATTTGAATGGATTTACCTGCCTGCATTTGGACTGGCAAACAGTTCTGGTGTGTGTAAGTTATTCAAAAGGGCCTTGTACCTCACTTTATATGCTTTCCATTGTGGTGTCTAAAAAGTAATTTATCCAAAACGCACATGTGGCCAAACTCAAAATGAATATCTATCCTGTTGATGAATTTGCATGAAGCTATAACCAACATGTTCCTCAAAACACTTGAACTGGAGCCTCTCTGTTGGCTTCAGGAAGCCTGTGCCTCTTTGCTACTCTAACAATGACATAGTGAATAATACATTATAATTTTAAATTCTAGAACAAAAATGTGTATTGTAGAAGTATAGTAACATTACTGAAGATTTTTTGCCTTTGTAACAAAAGATCCTTTTATATCGAAAGCTTTAATTATAGAGAAACCATCTCCAAATACTGTTGCTGTTTTCAGAGATGTAAAGTGAGCACTAAGCATTTAATAACAAAGACTTAATTCATTGTTAAAACTAGCAACAAATGTTAATACACTAAAAAAAAAAAAAAAGATTTATTTGTTGATGCTGAGAGAGAAGATATTGTTACCTCAGTTAGGCAGACCACTTAGTTTTACCTTGCACTGACTGCAGTGTTTATAAATAGCTTATAAATAGGGTACATTGCCCTATTGTGCTGGTATCAATACTGCCAGATCTTGTATGGAAGTGACAATATCCCATTTTACGGCTGATGGAATAACTTTAATGCAGCCTCTACTTCTCAGCCTGGGGATTTTCAGATATGCTGGTGCTGGAACTTGATGGAGACTGATACCTGAGCATGGTGCAAGAGTTAGGATGGGCAAAGTAGTGCAGCTCTGGAGGAGCAGCGCTTGCTCCTGGCCACCAGCACTGACATAGCTATGCTGCCATCCTCTGGTGCCATGCTACGGTGGGCACCTCTGACAGGAGAGCTGGTACAAATAGACCACACCGATGTACCTCCAGGCAAAGATGACGTCTTTTTTCCCTCACTCTAATTCAGGAAATGCTCAGCAATTTTATTTATTTATTTATTACCTCGGGTGTGCCCTTGCATCTCCAGTGGTACTTCAGTGACCTGGCTTGTGAATAAATTCACTGAGATCCCCTGCCAGCTTGGTACATAACAACAAAAACTTTATTTATTCAAATAGCTCATTTCATATCTTCAAAATTTGTCAAATCTTGTTCTCCATCTTTTTGGTCTTAATCTCATCCTCTACTGGAATGGAGTAAAGGAACTCTGCTCAAATCATCTTTTCATTTAGCAATAGAGGAAAAAACATCTGAAAAGAGTACTGTTTCTCTTAAAGATAATCATTTGTATTTTGCATAAACCTTTTAATGTGCTAGTTTCCTTAATCATGTAAAAGTGAGACTCAGCTGTTGAGCTTTTGTTTTGTGCTCATAGCTGGTGCCTTGCCTGTTGAATTTTTCTCAACACATTCACTTTGATGACAAGATATGTAATGAGTTATACAGCTATCTGTGTACACAGAAACCTCAAGAAGGGGACAATATTACATCTTAATATAAGATACATAATTACACAAGTTATATATGCATTTCATCTTATTTTCAAAGTTTTTCTCTTAGTAGCCCATCCTCATTCTCCTTTTTTTTTATCAGCCATTATTTAAAATACATTTCTGTCTTGCACAGGGCATATTAAATACTGCTGTGTTGTTTAAAAATACATGAAAATGCATTAAAATATCATGTTAACAAATATATCAATTTTTACTTGACAAACTCTCAGGCTGGTCTTGTGTCCTATTAGAGGCCTTCCTGTGTAGACCAGAGAAAGAGTGGATGTCTCCATGTTAGGTAAATATTACTGTCTTTTCCAGCGAAACAAATGAAAGTAGGCTTCTGTATCATGGAAAATAATTGCACTTTTTTGTTCCTTAAAGTAGGCTGTTTCTTCCTTTTTGCTCTTAAAAATGTAATCTTCATGTATTCTATCTGATAAGAAGTTACTTATTATCAACAAAATAGGAATTAATATTTTCTTAGTTTCCCACTTTTTTTGTAGTTTTTCTGCCTAGATGTGCCTGAATATAGCCAAGTGTCCAATTAAATAATCTCAACCTACATTTTATGAAAGATTATTTTTAAAAAATATGTTTTAAATATGGTTTGTTTAAAAGAGTCTAAGAATATTTCCACCTCTGAATTCTTCTAGCTCTGGAATGATAGATGGAGAAGAGAAATGTACTAAGTCCCTAATTATTTTCCTCTTTGGGCTTGACAATCATGTCAGAGATGCACCATGCTATCTTAAGCTAATAATTTTAATTCATTCAGTGGGAATTAAGTACCTATAATCTCAAAGAGTGCCTTTTTGAGGGTATTAACTTCAATTTATTTTAATGTTTCTGTTACTTTACTTAAAGTGATAACACTTTCCACTTTCCCTCTCCTAAAAGCTCAGATTATAGATTCTTGGTGAATACTCTGTTACTATGTGCTTGGTCAGAACCTGGCTGGACAGGTTTCTGTACACAATCATATTGCAAATAATCGTAATTACTACATTAATTAAGTTATTCTCCCCCCAACTGTTTCATCTATACACCTTTATTCTTTATAAAAGAAAACAAGCAGCCTTTTTTAGTCTAATGCCAAAAAAAAAAAAAAATCACTATTAGACTACTCTTTTCCTCTTTTAATTTATTTCAGGATCAAAAATTATCTTTCTAAAAACAATTTCAAAGTATTCTTTACTTTTATTTCTGCCCCTTTTTACCACCTAGAGTCTGTCAGTTTTATGCTCCAGAAATAATGCTTCTTTTATCTTTTCTTTTTTAGTGTTGTGTCCTTGTGAAGAAATAAAATATTTTGTGTAATTAAAAGCCATATGCAATATGAACTAGAGTTCATTAGCTTACAACACAACTATGTTTCTTTTGGGCTGGGTTACTGCAGTTGCTATAATTGTTAAAAGTAAAATTACATTTTTTTTTTTTTTTAAAAAAAAAGGAAAAAACAGAACACCATAATCAGTTGTATAGCTACCAGAATAGTAAAAGGGTTTAATTACCTTGGTTGGCTGCATCACTAATGAATTTCATTAGAAGTTCCACAGGCTATTTAATTATAACTGGTAACTTGTATCTCTATTTCTTCTAAAAGATTGCATTTCCTGGGTGCACCTCCCTGGTGAAAACCATATGGCAGACCCAGGGCTGCTATATTTGGAAAACCTCAGGAGGCTGGAGCCCCAGTCTTATCTCTGCCACTCTGATCTGGTGAACATTTTGTACTGAATATGATAAAATTGCTGATGGGCAGGAGGATTGCTACATGGTTTGCAATGAGAGTTCCAGAGCTGGAAAACAATTTTAGATTAAGGGGCAGAATTACTGTATATCTTAAAGGTTGTTTATATTCTGCTTTGTACTTATGCTCTTCAGGATGCCAGAATTCTTCAGGTCTGCATGCTTAAAATGATTCTTGGCTTTTGTCTTGTGACTTTCTTGGATAAAAGGAAAAACAGATTTTAAAGAAAGATGCAGCTTATCAAACAGTATTGAGGTATAGCCTCATAAAACTGAAAATAAAAGTGAATACATTACAGCAGAGATCTGAGCACACAGGGAATAGTAGAGCAGAACCATCCAATCATTCACAAACCAGTTTAGCATTAGATAAAGTTAAGGAGGCTAATTATATGAATGCTTTTTGATCCTCTCTTAAAATATGGAAAACCTGAAGACCATGATATTCCATAGGATTTAGGAGGATGGCAGTCTTGTGTAAACCCCATGTTTTCCCCATGTTCAGCTGGTTCCATGGAGATCCCAAAGCTTTTTTAGCAGGATTGTCCTATGTTATTTGTGACCAAAAGCCTTGGGGCAACTGGTAAGGATGCTCCTAAGGATGGGTGAAAGATGTGCTGGCTAGCAGCAGACCCACGCTGGTTAAGAGTGAGGTTGCAGACATGGGTGATGTGGTTAGGATGTGGGAATATAGCACAGCACAGCATTTGTACAATAAGTTTGTTGCCATCAGGACCTTGTTCTCTTTTCATCCACAGTCTATTCCTCCCTGTGCAGCCCAGGGTGTCTTGTATGATGGCTATGACTGTAGGCATTAGGCAACTGCAGACAGAATCACAGAATCACAGAATTTCCAGGTTGGAAGAGACCTCAAGGTCATCGAGTCCAACCTCCAACCTAACGCTAACAGCCCACCACTAAACCATATCCCTAAGCTCTACATCTAAGCGTCTTTTGAAGACTTCCAGGGATGGTGACTCCACCACTTCCCTGGGCAGCCTGTTCCAGTGCCTCACAACCCTTTCAGTGAAGAAGTTCTTCCTAACATCTAACCTAAAACTCCCCTGGCTCAACTTAAACCCATTCCCCCTCGTCCTGTCACCAGGCATGTGGGAGAACAGGCCAACCCCCACCTCGCTACAGCCTCCCTTGAGGTACCTAAAAAGAGCGATAAGGTCACCCCTGAGCCTCCTCTTCTCCAGGCTGAACAAGCCCAGCTCCCTCAGCCGCTCCTCATAGGACTTGTTCTCCAGGCCCCTCACCAGCTTCGTCGCCCTTCTCTGGACCCGCTCAAGCACCTCGATGTCCTTCTTGTAGCGAGGGGCCCAAAACTGAACACAGTACTCGAGGTGCGGCCTCACCAGAGCTGAGTACAGGGGGACGATCACCTCCCTAGCCCTGCTGGTCACGCTGTTCCTGATACAAGCCAGGATGCCGTTGGCCTTCTTGGCCACCTGAGCACACTGCTGGCTCATATTCAGCCGACTATCCACAAGCACTCCCAGGTCCTTCTCTGCCTGGCAGCTTTCCAACCATTCCTCTCCCAGCCTGTAGCTCTGCTTGGGGTTATTGCGCCCCAGGTGCAGGACCCGACACTTGGCCTTGTTAAACTTCATGCAGTTGACCTCAGCCCATCGGTGCAGCCTATCCAGATCCTCCTGCAGAGCCTTCCTACCCTCAAGCAGATCGACACACGCACCTAACTTGGTGTCATCTGCGAACTTACTGAGGGTGCACTCGATGCCCTCGTCCAGATCATCGATGAAGATATTAAAGAGGACCGGCCCCAGCACCGAGCCCTGGGGGACGCCACTAGTGACTGGCCTCCAACTGGACTTGGCTCCATTCACCACGACTCTTTGGGCCCGGCTATCCAGCCAGTTTCTAACCCAACGAAGCGTGCGCCAGTCCAAGCCAAGAGCAGCCAGTTTCTTGAGGAGAATGCTGTGGGAGACGGTGTCAAAAGCCTTGCTGAAGTCAAGGTAGACCACATCCACAGCCTTTCCCTCATCCACCCAGCGCGTCACTCTGTCATAGAAGGAGATCAGGTTCGTCAGGCATGACCTGCCTTTCATAAACCCCTGCTGACTGGGCCTGATCGCCTGCTTGCCCTGCAAGTGCTGCATGATGACTCTCAGGAGGATCTGCTCCATGAGCTTTCCTGGCACTGAGGTCAAACTGACAGGCCTGTAGTTTCCCGGGTCTGCCCTCCGGCCCTTCTTGTAGATGGGCGTCACATTTGCTAGCCGCCAGTCGATTGGGACCTCCCCTGATAGCCAGGACTGCTGATAAATGATGGACAGTGGCTTGGCCAGCTCCTCTGCCAGTTCCCTCAGTACCCTTGGGTGGATCCCATCCGGCCCCATCGACTTGTGCACATCTAAGTGCCGTAGCAGGTCACCAACCAGTTCTTCATGGATAATGAGGGCCACATCCTGCTCCCCATCCCCTTCCACCAGCTCAGGGTACTGGGTATCCAGAGAACAACCGGTATTGCCGCTAAAGACTGAGGCAAAGAAGGCATTGAGCACCTCCCCCTTTTCCTCATCTCTTGTAACTAAGTTTCCCCCCGCATCCAGTAAAGGATGGAGATTCTCCTTAGTCCTCCTTTTTGTGTTGATGTATTTATAGAAACGTTTTTTGTTATCTTTAATGGCAGTAGCCAGATTTAGCTCCAGATGAGCTTTGGCCTTCCTAATTTTGTCCCTGCACAGCCTCGCTACTTCTTTAAAGTCCTCCTTAGTGGCCTGCCCACTTTTCCAAAGCTTATAAACCCTCTTTTTCCTCCTAAGATCAAGCCACAATTCTCTGTTGAGCCAGGCCGGTCTTCTTCCCCGCCAGCTCGTCTTTGGGCACGTGGGGACAGACCGTTCCTGCGCCATTAAGACTTCCCTCTTGAAGAGCGCCCAGCCTTCCTGGACCCCTCTGCCCTTCAGAACCACCTCCCAAGGGACTCCACCAACTAGTGTCCTGAGCAGCTCAAAGTCAGCCCTCCGAAAGTCCAATACAGCGGTTTTACTGGTCCCCTTCCTGGCCTCGCCAAGAATAGCGAACTCCACCATTGCGTGGTCACTCTGCCCAAGACAGCTCCCGACGATCACGTCCTCCACCAGTCCTTCTCTGTTTGTGAAGAGAAGGTCTAGCGGGGCACCACCCCTGGTAGGTTCACTAACCAGCTGCGTCAGGAAGCTATCTTCCACGCTCTCCAGAAACCTCCTAGACTGCTTTCTCAGGGCTGTGTTGTGCTTCCAGGATATGTCAGGGAAGTTGAAGTCCCCCACGAGTACAAGAGCTGATGATTTTGCAACCTCTGTCAGCTGTCTGTAGAATTCCTCATCCGTCTCCTCATCCTGGTTTGGCGGTCTATAGCAGACCCCGACCAGGACCCTAGCCTTGTTGTCCCTGCCGATCCTAACCCAAAGGGACTCGACCTTGTCATTCCCAACCTCGAGTTCTACAACCTCGAAAGACTCTCTAATATAGAGAGCCACACCACCACCCCTTCTATGCTGCCTGTCCCTTCTATAGAGCTTATAGCCAGGCATTGCAGCACTCCAGTCATGAGACTGGTCCCACCACGTCTCCGTGATGGCAACCAAGTCGTAGCCTGCCTGCCGCACGATGGCTTCCAGCTCCTCCTGCAGACTGCACTTCACTCTGTTGCAATACAGACATCGTTGATACTATTACGTGTTATTCAAAGGCTAGCTGTAACACCTCCCCCACCTCCCCCGCCCCCTAGGCTGCTTCACTCATGTCAGTTCTAAGAGCCAGATTTGTAAGCTTTCAGAGTTGATAGTTCATTTTCTCTTATGTTACATTAACAGGGCTGTAAGGAACACCTAGCGATAATGTATTGAAAAGACAACAATGAGGTTAATGACAGTGATGCCTCTGAGCTGTGACTCAACCTAGTAAAATAATTGGTACCTTCAGGATTGCATAGGGTCTTTTTTTTTTTTTTTTTTTCTTTCCTCCACAATGGAATTAAATATAACTGTTTTCTTGCAGTCTTGTGGGTTTGTAGTTTTCCTTCAGTTTTTATCATGATTTTGCCATTTTGAAGATTTATATGTGAATTCCTCACTCACAAACTCTCCCAGCATTCTCAGTGCTGGGCATGGTAGGAACCACAGACCATAGCGATGTTTCAGAGGGGTGTCAAGAGGCTGTCTGCATTTCCTCTTGCTCCATGTGTTCTAAACATCACAACAGAAGGTACAATAGTGTTAAAGCCTACTTCTACAGCTATTTCAACATCATCTGAATGCTGCATTCATCAGGTCATTTGCTGTTAAAACAGAAAATCTGTCTCCACTTTGGTGGCTAAGAGTGGTGGCAGAGTGTTCAGTGAAACTAACACTCAGAATCAGGCTTTTTCTGTCACCCCAAGTCATATTTGTTGCCATAACTGTGAATATTCTTGGTAATCATTCCTGTTGTCTATCCCTTATACTCTTTCTTCAAAATGAAAATTGTGCTCCTAGGCTGTAAATCTGTTTAGATTAATTTGTCTTTGTTTAGTTTAGGCTTGTGTTATATTTGAGAAATAATATGATTAGTGTCTGATTTCTGGTATGATGTGGTTTGGGTTCTGTTTTGGTGGGGAAGACTCTAAAAGCAAAGACAACTGACATTCAGCTGTATGATATATGAAGATATTATCATTCATACTTAAAGAGTGCAGTAAGTTGATTTTCCAATCAAAGATACATTTAAGTTGTAACATGCTTCCATGTGGTGAATGTACTAAATTCATCAAAGCATAACTTTTCATTTAAAGAATGCTCCTTTTTCACTGTTTGAGTGTATCTTTGAGTTGTTTTGACATTCATAGTCACATGTTCAATAGATAAGAGGTGCATTGTTGGTGATAGTTTCATTGCAACTTTGGAAGAATTAATTTCTCCTTCCTTACCTTCAACTTCTCAAGCATAAGGTCAGTGTTTCTCAAGGTGTTTTGCATTAGATCACATAACTAAATGCATCAAAATGTATTTTTTCTCAGAGATGAGAGACAGGCTAGAGATCAAAGCACAAAGCTATTCTTTTTCCATAAGAAGTCCTTTCCCCTGGTAAAACCATGCAATAGAGTACCTGTCCCTCATCTCATTTTAGATGCCAATAACAAAAAAATATTCCATTAGTAATTTATTGTATTGAAAACTATCTCCTCATTATCTGTGAAGCATCTCTTTTCTGTTATCTTCTGTGGGTAGAGGATGTTGATCCTTGTGTAGTGTTGGGTTGACAGTAAACTTGAAAAAACAGCAACTTTCTTCCTTGTCTCTCACATTGAATTGAGTTGCAGTATCCAAATGTGAACTGGGGCTAACACATACTCTTTGGGATGTGTGTTACTTGCACAGTAAAAACTCCTGAACTGTGGAGATATCACATCTGTATTTAGATATCTTAAGATTTTCTTAAGAAGTTTGATATTTATCTTTTAAACAGATTGTTTGAAGTCTAACTCTTCCTGCTTGTACAGAAATGCTAATACTTTGCTACATGGTCTCACTGGTTACAATTGTAGAATGTTATCTGTGGCTTCTCTATTTTCAACCTGAACAATCTATGAATTTACAGTTTCTACTGTGAGCCTTAGAGCATGGGCTGTGTGTTCTGGAAGTGCCCATTTCCCCATTTTTCCTGTGCATGTCTGTGTGGGAATCCTCACTACTGCTGCTTCACCTTGTGAGGCTGTTCTCACAGTTTGTAGGGATTCTGTGATTTTGTTGCAAAATTTGACATTCTTTGTGGTGATCTCCAACAAATTACTGTTTCTAATGAATGCTCCAAAAGCAAGTTGTTGGGTAACTTTATTTTGCACATTACATTTTCTTTGCTCCTTTATTGGATGCTTCGATTTCCATTCACAAAGGCAGAA
Source organism: Heteronetta atricapilla (assembly GCA_011075105.1). NCBI lineage: Eukaryota > Metazoa > Chordata > Aves > Anseriformes > Anatidae > Heteronetta > Heteronetta atricapilla. The sequence goes on along the minus strand of CM021739.1, from coordinate 1,375,997 downwards.
GCTGTCTGCCAACATGCTTGGTAAAAGGGCCATCTTTTTCTTATTACACAATTCTCAGGTTTTACATATCTTTCATGCTGGATCCCAGCTATCAGTGCAGTCTCTGCACATGCTGGAAAGAGATGAAACCTCACAGGCATGGCTGGAGAGCAACTTTGTTAGCTCTGTAAAACTAGAAGCCCCAGTTCCTTGTGTCTGCTTCTGTCTTAATGCCTTTTGATGATTTGGGCACCAGAGGAAAGCAGCTAGCTACTGTGCATAGGGCTAAAAAAAAAAAAAAAAAAAAAAAAAAAAAAAAAGCTATTCATTCTATAAAACCTATGCAGGGGAGAGGGGAGGCAAGCATTACATTGCTCCCATTTCTTCTACTTTGCCTCCACTGGGTGCTATCCTAACAGAGATTATCCAACATAGCCCTTCCAAAGGCTTTTATGTTTTTGTTTTGTTTTGTTTTGTTTTTTGCCTCATACATTATGTGTCTATAACCAAAGCAGTGCTGTGCTCAGTGTAATGCCAGGGAATATTACTGTCTTAAAATGCTGCTGCTACAGATACCAGCAATATGTCCAAGCATGGACCAAAGCTTCCAGATTTTTCCTGTAGAAGTTCTTCATTGTAGTATTTGAAAGAACTACATGATTGCATTTTCACATCATAGGGTTTCTTCATGTATCTTCTTTATGATCTCAGTTATGCTTACTATGATAACTTTTTCTGCTGGGAGGTGTTTTCAGTTAAGCAGCAAGTTATTTCTAGGGTGAAGGGGGTGTGTAGGGAAAGTGACTCCATGTTATTATTCAAATGTATTCTTTGCTTATTTTTTTCCTTTAGTATACATACACTAAGTGCTCATTGTAAATGCTTTATGCAATACTTGTCATGCTTTCTTCCTTAACCTTAAGACAGAAAGAAAAGACAAAAACTGCATAGGTGTGTAAGAATAATCTCAGTTGCATATTTTTTTTCCCTAATGTCTTCTTTATGGTAGTGTGAAGGGTTTTTTTGTTTTGCTTTACTTTTGGTTCAGAAGATTCCCATCCTGTTATCAAACAATTGTACCTGTAGCTCTTATGTTATGAAACCTAGTCTGACTTGATTGACAATTATGTAATCATAGCACAGAGTGATAAGACATCCTTTGCTTGGATGAAAAATATATATATTTTTTCCCAACAAATATTTACTTAGAATTTTCTGTAAAACTTCAGATTTTTTTTTTCTGAATGTAGGAATTCTTGAACACAAAAGCAGTGACATGGTACAGGCATTCTAGGATGTGCCTCCTGCCTTGCTAGCAGTGCTTATATCTGAGCTGTGGGAGACGTGGGTCAGCGACATGCCCGTGAGTACTGTCTTCTGTTATCCAATATGAAGCCCTGCTACAAATGACCACAGTCTCCTGCCCAGCCTGAGTTTCCTCTGTTTCCTCTGAGTTTCCTGCGTTTTAGCATAGGAACCTGGGAGAAAACAGTGAATGTGCTTCTCTAACAATAGAATAGAAGACAATATTCTCAGGTGGCATAAACTGGTTTCCCATCACAAAAACTTCAGAAGATGGGTCAGGCATTATATGACAGGGAGATTACTTTTTAAAGGCCATTCTGTGCAGAAGCAGATGGCTCACTGCACTCCTAAAGTTTGCCTAGTGCAATTGAGAAGGCCTAAATATGTCTTAAACTGCCGTGACTACTGAGCTTCACAGACAATCCTGCCTACCTCTTGCAAACACTTCTGTCACACTTAGATTGACATCTTCCCTTCAGTGTGGATGAGGGCACTGCTGAACTTAACTGAGAAGCTGAGCGTTTTACATAACCCTCAGAACACTGCAATTTTGCGTTTGTTTTCCTATCAAAGTGACTCTATATGACAATGTGCAAAGTACATACAGATGGCAAGAACACTTATGTTATCAAGTTTGTTTCCTCTGCAGATGCTTACAGAAAAATAATTCTAGCTTCCCAGCTAGAAGTATAAATAAACGATGAAACAAAATAGCTTTTCCCTCTACCAGCAGAAGAGGGAAAAGCTTTCAAGTTTTTTTTTGTCCCCCCCCGCCCCACCCGAATACTGTTACATGTGATTAAACGGGACAAGGATCTTCTGGTGATCACTATTTCTTAGTCATATGCCCTTCAAATTACATCATCAATTTAGCCCTTGTTTTATACTGATTAAGTGTCTTATTGTGTTTATTGTTAAAAGTTATTCACAAAGCCTGTAACGATAGACTTACAACAAAGATGATTGACAGAGGGAAGCTTCATTTTGTTGCACATCTGTGTCTAACCATGGATCCTTAGGACACTTGGACTTGCCAAAACTTGTTAGGAAACCTTGTTTGTTTGCAGTTTTCCAGGAAATGTTTGGGGACTTGCACAGCTGTGAACTCTCAGTTTATCATAAAAGAAACTCAAAAGCCCAGATACAAGAATCCTCCCAGATTTGTTCTAAAAAGCCCCTAATCCATGCCCTTCAAAGGCGAGAGGTTCAACTAGGATCTAAGTTTTCTTTCTAATGAAAACTGTTTATTTTATACCCCTTTAAATAGACATATCAAATAAAGAGATCCCATCTTCATGCTGGCGTAAGTACAACCATATTGGACAGTTTTCAAAAAGAGAAAAAAGGAGTCTGGAACAGAATTAAAACTACTGAATGTTTTTACTGAAGAAGGAAAAAAATAAAAAGGAACAGAAAAATTGAAAATAAGAATGTATTTGGCCTGTATGGATTCTTTATTCTGAATCCTCTTCCTTAAATAATAATAATAATAATAATTTCTTGTGGTTTTGAACATTGCATAGGTTTTGTTCTGATGGATTTGTTATATATTGACATTCGGCATTTTTCACATGCACAGTGTCACAGCTGAAAAACAATTTGTGCAAAAAATAAAGGTAAAGCATCAGAAAATAAAGCAGTATGAAATATCTACAAGAAAACTCCGCCTGTTTTAGTTTTTAGGTTGCTGCAACAAATAACGCATAAACAAAATTTCTAAATTCCCTTCTCTGTAGTTCTCACTGCTTTTACCTCCCTCAACATACAGAGAACCAGAGAACTTCCCTTGCTAAAGAATCTATTTTTAGCAGTTTTTATACGGAATTTCATGGCTATGTTCCAGTTTAAACCTCGTGGCTATGTGCTGGGGCAGCCTACACTGCTGGCTAGTGCAGTCTCTACAGAGAGAACCCCATAACGACCCTTCTTGCTGTTGGCAGAGGACTTGGGTCATTTACACAATTGGGATTTAGGAGTGTTGAGCATATCATAGCATGTGCTCTTCAGGCTCACCAATAAGAAGTGTTACAGAGACCTGTCTGACCTACAGACAATGGCTGACAGTAATACAAAAAGCAAGATCATAGGTAATGTTAAATCTGACATCCCTTAACTCTTGACAGTAATATTGAATATATTTTTTCTTTTAGAACTTCTAGCTACTACAAAATTTAAATTCTGATTTTGCACTTGTTCTGATAGTAAGACATATCTGAAAGATGTTATGTAGTATAAATCCAGTGAATGTCATTGGAGAAAATCTCTCTGAAATATTAATCCTACAAGTTGAAAACTAGAAGAGAGAGAATCCAAGATGATCGGTACAAAGCAGAGCTTTCCTTTTCTCATGTACATTTCAGAAGCAGGATTTCCAATAATATTTAAAACCACTACTGGCAATAATTTGAAAAGCCATCCATGGTAATGCATTTTGTGGTTATTATACATCATGGCCTATACATCAGTCAGGTTGTATTGGTTCGATGTCCTAGAGGGAAAAAAATCATTGATCAAACAGACATCAGGGACTACAAATAGGAATATCAGTGTTCAGTCTTTAATATGAGTTATATAAAGGTTGTAAAGTTTGGGACAAACTGAAATTGTGGGACTGTCACTAGGGAGTTTTCATTTTTGAGTTGTGTTATTATTTATAACAAGCAGCTCACAGGAAAGAGGTACTAAATGTAGTTGAACGAGGTCAGGTCATTTGCCCAGAATACAGAAATACACACATGACCCAGTATCACTCCGCTGTGATTGGGACCAGTGTGTATCTTCCATTATTTTTCATAAAAGTGTAAACCTCATGCTTCCTCTTAGGCTCTTTTGATCCAGTGAATAACCCTGCAATCTATAACACTTGGGTGTAATTTTTGCAATTGCTTTGAGTTTAACTACTTTGGGTTTGTCCAGTGGAATTAAAAGAGTGACTTTTGAGGGATAAATGCTAAAACAACAAATCAGAACTGATGATCTTTCCAATTTATGTTCTTGTATTCTATATCTACAGATAGAATGTGACCATGGGTGTAAATAATATGCATGAGGTGGAGTTGGTGTGTGAGGTTCAGTATTCCCGCAAAGAGCCGCATGGGTGAAAAAGAAATCTGTAACTCAGTGTGCCCAACTTTTACAGCAAAAAAACCCACAATTTTTCTTTGTGTTAACAGCATTTATTGACTTTAGCTGAATCAGTGCTGCAAGTGCAGAATGATTTATGAAGTAAAGCTCCTAGATTTGCCCCACCCTAGACCATTTCTCTTTATACGAAAAGCTACACTGATTTTTATAGAGGCCACAAGAAGTATTCAATCCAGTTCTGTACTGAGACATTTGTTTTTCCAGCATTGCTCATGATACATATTCTCCTTTGCTTTGTATCATCTCTATTTTTGTTTCTATCATATAGAAAGATAAGGTTTAATTAATTTGATATTTGCAACTAGCCTAGTTGTTCTTAACCCTAATTCCAGCAAATGTATACGTGATGTATACTGATACATGTAAGAGGTCATAAGTGGACAAATTATGTATTCTGTTTTTGATGGAATTTATCTTTCCCATCTCATAGGCATTATGATGAAATCCCACACTAACGATACCACACAGAGTTCTGCCAGAACACATACATCTATAAACAAACTATCATAATTTGCCTGATGTTGAAATTATCTTAAGTAATATAATAAAAAAAGCCTGTACTGATTAATGCACATTTCATTTAGCATGGGTTTTGAATTTGCTCTTTGAAATAAAAGAATGTAAGAAATGAAGAAATATAGATTCCAATTTAAAACCAAAACCAAAATCCAATAAAACAACTTGATAATGTTCTAGATTTTTCACTTTTCAGGCTAGACTCCTAGGTTTCATAATGAACACACACTTTAAAATAATGGGCATTATGACCTTGCTCCATTCTTTTCTTGTAACTGATACTGGAGGATACAGATGAGGAATTGCAGAGAGAATTTTCAGAGGTATACCTGTGCTTTTCCATCATGATTTATCGAACTTTAAAATTGTGGTAAACTAATATTTGAACACTTTTTACCTAGCATTAATAAAGGTAGTGTAACAGCAGAATAATTGTGAGAGGTGGAGTTGAAAAATTTAACAAACATCAAAATAATTGAATTTGCTACATGAGCTGTATGTTGTGAAGGAAAACACACTTTTTTTTTGAAGGTTAACTAAAAACTTCTATTATAATTTGGAAGAATTAATTCTCCTTCAAAATAGAAAATTAATCTTAATGAGGAACAAAAAATTCCAAATGATTTGTAGATGTGAATGGATAGAATAAATGAATATAAAGTACAAACAGTTGAAGAACTGACTGCTTTACAAACTTGTGATAATGTGCATGAAATCAGTGTTTTATGCGCTGTAACGCAGTTGTCTCCTAATAGGATAAGCAGACTCCTAAAATAATCCCATTGAAACAGTTGGTCAAAGTGGTTGTATTTGCCTTAAAAAAATAGTTTGGTGTATGTTCAGAAATGGAACAGCTGAAAAAAAATGAAAGAACTTAATACCTATGGATGTATATCATTGCTAAAGTAGGATTTATGTAAAATATTTGCAAAACAAAATATTTTGCAAATAAAATATCTGCAGTGCTGTTTCTAGTTCATATTTTCTTCTTCATCAGAGTATTTCGACTCCTGGCCTTTACAGACAGTTCTTCCCTAATTCACTGGGGGATGAGATGGACTTAGTGTCAGTACATGGGCAGTCCATGCCGCCGCCGCAGGCTGGTGCTGCTTCTTCGGCTGCCTTGGTTGGGGCAGTGATACACAGCAGAGGCTTTGGCCTGGCCTTCTCTTGGGCACATGCAGGGCACATGTAGGTCTGGCTATGGTACAAGCTCTGGTGCTGAGGATTGTTTCCGTGGGAGAGACAGAAAGCTGACATTTCTGTGGAAGCGCATGAGGAGAGGGCACCAGGTGTTTAGGGCAACAAGAGTCTTCCAAAATATTTTGACACAACATTGTTTTACAGGTTAAGGACCGTCTGGCATGGAATTTTACTGTAGTATCACCTATCAGTGCATTTTGATAAACAGATGGAAGTAAAGCCAGCCTGGGGCTTGGAAACAACCGTGCATAAAAAAGGGAGGAAGAAGGCCTAGGATACCAGCTAGTAGGGCTGAACGTGTCTTAAGGTAACTCTTTTTAGTATATTTTAGTTATTAGTCCTAATTGTTTGAAAATGTCCTTGTGTCATGTGGTGTATATTGTACTGTATTTAATCATTTCCTTGCTTCACTGTAGAAAACAATACCGTCCTCTGTCTTTGTCTTGCAGTTTACTTTTCTTTCAAGCAGATTAGACAATTTCTGCTAGCAAAGTTGAGAAAGTGTGGGACAGATGAGTGGACAATAAGGTGGGTTGAGAACTGGCTGACTGGCCGAGCTCAGAGGGTGGTGATTAGCGGCACAGAGTCCGGCTGGAGACCTGTGACTAGCGGTGTTCCCCAGGGGTCGGTGCTGGGTCCAGCACCGTTCAGTATCTTCATCGATGGCCTTGATGAGGGAATAGTGTCTGCCCTCAGCAAATATGCTGATGACACAAAGCTAGGAGGAGTGCCTGACATGCCAGAAGGCTGTGCTGCCATTCAGCGAGACCTGGACAGGCTGGAGAGATGGGCAGGAAGAAACCAAATGAGGTTTAATAAGAGCAAGTCCTGCACCTGGGAAGGAACAACTGAACCTATCAATACAGGCTGGGGGATGACCTGCTGGAGAGGAGCTCTGAGGAGAAGGACCTGGGGGTCCTGGTGGACCACAGGATGATCATGAGCCTGCAGTGTGCCCTGGTGGCCAAGAGGGCCAGTGGATCCTGGCATGCATTAAAAGGAGTGGGGCCAGCAGGTCAAGGGAGGTGATTCTCCCCCTCTACTCTGCCCTGGTCAGTCCTCACCTGGAGTACTGTGTCCAGTTCTGGGCTCCCCAGTATAAAAAAGACAGGGATCTCCTGGAAAGAGTCCAGCGGAGGGCCACAAAAATGATATAGGGCCTGGAGCATCTTCCCTGTGAAGAAAGGCTGAGAGACCTGGGTCTGTTCAGCCTGGAGAATAGAAGACTGAGAGGTGACCTCATCAGTGTTTATAAATACCTGAGGTGTGGGAGGCAGAGGGATTAGGCCAACCTCTTCTCAATGGTTTGTGGGGACAGGACACGGGGTAATGGCCACAACATGGAGCACAGGAAGTTCCGTGAAAGAATTTCTTCACAGTGAGGGTGATGGAGCACTGGAACAGGCTGCCCAGGGAGGCTATGGAATCTCCTTCTCTGGAGATATTCAAGGCCCGTCTGGACACCTACCTGGGTAGCTTGCTCTAAGGAATCTGATTTGGCAGGGGGGTTGGACCCGATGACATTTTGAGGTCCCTTCCAACCCCTACAATTCTGTGATTCTGTGGTTTTCATTGCCTTTGATGTGTAATCACACCCTTTTCTCATTTCTGTCTTTTCATGTCCTTGTTCTGAGAAAACTGACTGTAAATGACCTGACTGGCCCCTGACGTTGGCTTGCCTTCCCTTCCCCTCACAACTCTTTTTTTGCTTGGCACTGGATGTAGAAATCTCTTGCCCACTGTGCCTGATCTTAACCTCTACAATGCTCCAGTGACCTGTGCTTCTCATCTCCACATCTCTCCTGTGGCCCTGGCTTTCCCTTCCTTATCATTTTTCCGAATCTCTGCTTTTTTTTGCCACCCACAGCACAATGCAACAGATGTGCACGAAAACCTTGTGGCTTATATGAGTACCTCAAATCAATCTTCTACCACTAAACTCAGCTAACATGCACACCACTGTCCTTTTTCTCTGAGTTTGTGGATTACCTTGTTCTTTGTACTGCTTAGAAATCCTAGGCCTAATATATTAGAAATCATATGAACACAACATACCTACATGCCTAGAACTGTCCAAGGACTGACTTTTTATTTCCAAAGAACCCAACGCAAAGATGAGTGTATGTGTACACAAAATACATACATATTTATATTTGTCTACCTTGTTTTCCAGACTATTAGCAGGATGTAGGTGCTCTGACTCTTCTGTCCCAGCTGCTACCAGTTCATAAGGGAAGTTGTTTCCTCTGTGCTTTTTCACTTGGAAAGCACATGCTCAATTAAGAGATTTTTTTTTCAGTCTTCTCAAAAGATTACTGTTCCATTTACTTTTTTTTTTTTTCCTGATCTTTCTTCATATGCAAGAGCTTATCATTCACATGTGGGCTTCTCGCTAAGTCTTGACTGTTCCCTTGAGAAGTTAAGTTCAAAATCACTCTATTTCTGCTAGATTATAACACTGGACAGATGTGATTAGGAAGCAGATGATAAACTGTTTGTTGCCAAAGCCTTTGAAATAGTTTTAATTCCATCCCTCCTTAAATTCAGTTTCTCATCCCTTTTCTAAAAAATATTTTTTTCTTGAAATATGGGTGTTTAGTTGTCATTGTAAGGCAGATACCTACAAGCAGAACATAAGGTATTTATCTTTCTCTGAGTTTCAACAGACTGTCAGTTTAAAAAAAAAAAAAAATCAAATTTGAAATTTATAATTTCTCAGAGGTCTTTAATTTTGTTTTTTAACACAGTCTGCTTCATTTCTGATTTCCATTATTATTTCCCTCTGGTGATGCCTCCACAAACCTACAAAAGCAGAAAATTAGAGATGAGTTGAATATGGAAGATCTCCAGGGTCTTTGGAAAATAAGCTTAACTCTCTCCAACAATCCCAAGCAAACAGTAACATATTGTTTAGGTATGCCTAGGTATAGATTCAAAATATTTGCGTGTGAAGGGAAATAGCTTAAGAAAGAAATATAAGCAGTTTGGATTAATCATAGTTCATTTTTTATGTCTGCATGCTGTAAAATCAAATGTGCCAATTTTCTGCCATTTTATAACTCTCCCTTCTGGTATGCTGCAAGAAGCTAGTGCTGTGTCCAATATTCTAGAAAGAAAATTAAGGGGAAACTCTGAAATAGTTAACAAGCTTTAACAAGTTAACTGCCTTGTTCATTTGTACTGTGTTTTTCTTCATAAGTGGGGAAAAAAAAAAAAAAAAAAGTGATGCCTTACCTTTGGCAGGTAAGATTTTATAACCTTGGAACTGCGAAGAGTTAATTTCAGCACAAAGTCATATTGAAAAACAGAACATGGGATGAAGTTGCAGGGTGTTGTTTTACTATAGTGGTTTAAGTGTCTACAGTATCTGTTCTTCAATTTTAAAAGTGAGAAAGAACACTCTAGTGAAATGATAGAAAGAAATCCATTATTGCCTGGTTCCAAAACTTACACCTTCAGAAAACACACTCAGCTGCTCAGTGACATTGGAATCCCTCAGTTCCAGTGCTTCACCAAAATGATTTGTGAGATAAAGACAGGACCAGTGCATCTAACCTCTGCTGAACACTTTGCGGAAGAGTTTGAGGCCCATGTCTCCACTTTCAAAGGCATATGCTTTGAGTTACTGGATAAAAGAGGTAAAAAATATTGTTTAAATATAGTTCCAGACTGCAGAAGGATGCTGTATCTTGTACCTTGAGCTTGGGTCAGAAATCAATGAAAGCATCAAAATTTCCTCCTAACACAGTAATAATTTCACATTCACAAAAGCTGCCCACTTAACCCACTTTGCTGGAGATCTTGTTATTTGCTTGCTTTGTTTGTTTTGTTGGAGATCTTGTTATTTACTGCTTTTAAGTCATATAACAGTTCAGTGTTATGTGATTTCCCCCAGTAATATTCCTTCTTTACTTAATACATATGAACTTGTTTTTCTTTCAGGTAGCACAACTAGTAAATTTAGCCCTGTAGCTTACAATTTATGTTTAGCTTAAAAGATTATTGATTCTGTTTCTGAAATTGTTTTTTGTGCCTAAAATATTATTTTTTTTAGCCTGCATGGTATCTATCACCCTATAGAAGGCATAACCCCTCCTACAAAACTTTGCCTTAAGTAAAGCATATATACAAATTTCTTGCAAATTCTGCAGAGCTGCTATACGTTGAGTGTCTAATTAAAAGTGTGACTGCTGTAAAGCAACACATGTATAAATGAAGAACTTTGACTCTGCAGGGACTGTTGTAAAAGAAGTGTTTTCAAGTCTGTTGCAAAGAACTAAGTTCAGTGCTTTGTCTCCAGAATAGGCTTTCTACATTAGCTCATCAATTTGCCATATGAACAATCAGTGGGGGTCCTGTAGTACCTTAGGGAAAAGCTCTCAGAACATATGCATGCTAACAAAGATTTCACAATAGAAGTGAAGACTTTGAGCAGTCCATGATTTAAACATGTTAAATGTTTATGAATAATATGTCAAGAAGAAATAGTTTTTTAACAGTTTAAGAACAGCTAAGACATGGAATATCCCATGATCTATATAACATAAGTAGTTTTAACACTGTAATACAAGTACATCTATCTTGTCCAAATACACTTGCAAAAAATAGGTTGATGTTGTCTACCTTTTTTTTTATTTTGTAGCATATGAGGAATTTTTATTTGCATATATGCATTTTATGATCCATAAAACTACACCTTTATATACGGAATATATGAACTATACTCATTTATACTTTTTATTCCTGGTTTAAAATTCTGCCTTATTTCACCTTTCCCTGAAGATGTGATGTTAATTTATTCCATAAAGACCTGTAATATCAGTTTGATTTTAAATGGGGTGTATATAATTTGTTTAAAGGAAAAAAGAAATCTGTTGGTTGTGAAATATAATTTGGCTAAGCTGTGCACTGAATGAACTAACATATCCATTAAAATCTATTCTAAGTGCAAGATTTAATTTTGGTTGATTTCATTGACATAAAAGGATTTTGTCTAATTTGGCTTCTCTAAGGTTTTAATATTATTGTCGGAGCTCTTAAAATCTATAAAAAAATAAGCTGACTTTTGATACTTCGTGTAATTAAATGTCAGTGACATCTGCAATGTGATCAGACTCTTAAAATGGGCCCATAATATGGAGGCCTGGGGCCATGTCTCCTCCAAATCCTTCTGCAGCCTTTTTCCCATTTGCTGGGGGAGCTTGGTGGACAGAGGAGCAGGCACACAGACCTTTGCTCTCAAAGGATTTGGCTTCAAGAACTCTGGCTGCTGCCTAATGTTGCCTGAGCCCTGCTAGCACCAGAGACAATTGAGTCGTCTGCCATTTGTGCATGTTCCTATTTATATAGATTTGGCCAGAGCTGAAAGCTAAAATGCTAACATTTGTTATCACTTTTGGTTTCTCACAATTTTTAGCTCCACTTTTGAGAACTATAAGATTCAGATGATTTGGATTTTTGTTGAAACACCTACATACTTAAATTGAAGCATACATCAAAACATTGGAGAAATGTTTCCCTCTGATAGCTTCTGAGGGCATCAGCTTGATTGTGTTTATATATATATATGTATGGGTGTGTGTATGTAAAAGTATATGTAAATCATGAGAGGTGTAGTGGCCTGATTCAGAAGGACCAGGAAGAATTTTCCCATAGATGACTGCTGCAGAAATAATTACTGGTACACACCATCCTTTAGCCTGCCCTTGCCATTGAGTACGTTACAGCACATCAGTATAGATGACCAGAAGGGAAATCTTTGCACATCTTACGTTGGGATCATATCTATGCTTTCTAAGATATTCCAGAGTTTGTGGTGAGACAACCTGAAATACTCCAGATTTTCACGTATTGTATATGTTTGAACAAGTTGCATAAAAACCTGTGTTTTGCTGGTCATCCATGATCTCTCCTCACTTGGTGGCATTCACACAGTTACTGGCCATACTGGAAACAAACAAAAGCTTTTTCTGCTTTAGTCTCAATAGCAAATGCTAAGCACTTGCATAAAGGGAAAATCAGATTTGAAAGCCACCCACAAGAAAAGGGAAGAACCAAAACAGAGTTGAACTGAGCTAGCGGGCTTTTAAAGCCATGTGCTGATGATACTGGTTGGTAGTATATAATGAATGGTAGCAAAGCTACAGAGACTTAAAAGAAAACAGTGTAGTTTCTCCTGTAGTTTGTTGTATATTTATAATCCATTCTGTAAGCAACAGCATGTTGTCGTGTCACAGTGCTAAATGAGATTACAGCTGCTTTGAGGTAGATGCTGCTCTTATAGCTCCTATACAATGTAGCTACATCCTTCTCCAATGGCTGGTGTGCAGGTGAAATTCTGAGGTTTGCATAATAATCCTCTAACTATCCAGGTCTTTTGATTACTAGCTGTTCAAGCCACAGGCTTTTCCACTTGCCTGTTTAGGGATGAAGGAATATATCAAACTTCATTTTAAGTACAGTCTAGTATTTTCCCCGTTCAGAATTTGTGGCAACATAACAAGAGGTGCTTACATTTGAATAACAACTAGCCTAAAAAGCTCTTCTCTCATATGAGGGCAAACCTTTCAACTAAGTTTTTCTTTCATAGCTATATCAGCTTTGTTTGGTTATGATTCTTTTAAAGTAATTGTAGATGTATTTTCAGAAAACTCTCAGATATATAGATACTTTTGTAATCTGGAGGAATAGTGTAATTTATTTTTTCTTGCTCGTAAAAAGTCAGGTGAACTATGTTGAAATTAAGACTTGCATGTTATGCTCATGATGTAATTATAAAGATGAAAAGGCGTGGAAAATTCTCTTAGTAAAATATCAGGAAAATCATCTATCTTAGCACAAAATGTTTTTTTTCTAATTTACATTTAAGAAAGAAAATATCATTTCATTATTTTGCTTTTACTTTGAAATACCATTTTTTTTCCTTCTTTATTCAAATCCTGAATAATGTTTAATGATTGAAAACTTTTATTCTGCTCCCCTACAATATCACTACATATGAAATGGAGAGGTGAAATTTGGATTCAGCATTTCTCAGTGCTACGGGTTTGATTTTACTCATATTTTTCAATGTGAATTTCCAGTTCTCATTGAATGAGGGGCTTTTTTTTTTTCTTTTTTTTTGGTACCAATTTTATAGACATGATAGTTTAGGTGTAGCACCTACCTATATTCTTGTTCATAGTCATTTACTGAAATGGTTTTCAACAATATTTGTTCTACAACGCTGAAGGACAGACTAATTAAACTAACGTTTTTGAAAGTTTTGGCTAAACAGATTAGTTACTATATGCCAGTTAAATGAACAACATCTGTTCACACAGGATTGCATTTATTCTAATTTTTAATAAATATCATTGCACCAGCACGTAAGGGGTTCAAATACATAGATAAAATTTAAATTCCTTGTTTCTTTATTCTCCTTTTCCAAACTATAATACAAATACATTGTATTACAAATACAATATATTACAAATACACATCAAATACAAAAATATATTACAAACACTTTTTCTGTTTTTCAAGCAAAACCTAATGGAAATTTTGCTGATGATTTTTTTTCTTGAATTTTTCTTGGTGGCCAGGTATCTATGAGATGGTGTATACCTTTTTTTTTTTTTTTTTTTTTTTTTCAGTGCTGATACCTTTTAAAGTGGCATCAGATAGTGAATTTTAAATATTTTAATTCAGACATTCAATGTGCCATGTACCCAGGTGTTTAGTCTATTAATTTTAAAATAGAGATTAAAATGAAGAGTGACATTAAATGATAAAACATGAAAATGAAAGTAATCAGTTCAACTTGATTTTTTAATTATCTGGAAGGATATCTATTTGTAATGATTCTGTACATTGTTTTTAATACAAAATGAGCCTAGGGCTTACCTTGTTTATTATTTTAGAGTAGTAATGTTGATTTTTATAGCAAAATAAATATATAAATTAACTGAGTGTCCTGGTTTCAGTTAGGACAGAGTTATTTTTCCTCCTAGTAGCTGGTAGAGTGCTATGTTTTGGATTAGGATGAGAAGAGTGCTGATAACATGCTGATGTTTTAATTGCTGCAGAGCAATGCTTACACTAAGCCAAGGACTTTTCAGCTCCTCGCTCTGTCCTGCCAGC